>CAUYSK010038214.1:0-98004 GCA_963575035.1 Avahi laniger | reverse complement strand
GGAGGATCGTTTGACCTCAGGAGTTCGAGACCAGCCTGAGCAAGAGTGAGACTCTGTCTCTACTAAAAATAGAAAGAAATTATCTGGACACCTAAAAATATATATAGAAAAAATTAGCCAGGCATGGTAGCGCATGCCTGTTGTCCCAGCTACTTGGGAGGTTGAGGCAGTAGGATGACTTGAACCCAGGCAAGAGTTTGAAGTTGCTGTGAGCTAGGCTGATGCCATGGCACTCTAGCCTGGGCAACAGAGTAAGACTCTGTCTCAAAAAAAAAAAAAAAAAATTCTGTACCCTTAGATATCTTCAAGAATACAATAACATTGTAATTAACTATAGTCATCATGTTGTGCAATAGATCTCTTGAATTTATTCCTCCTATCTAACAGAAATTTTGTATCCTTTGACCAATATGTCCCAAATCCCCACCCAACCATACCACCCCAGTCCCTGGTAATCACCATTCTGCTCTCTGCTTCTATGAGAGGTCTGTATTTTAAAACACACTAAATAAAAGTTCTAGAAAGCCATCTGTTGACAAAATAAAGCATATCCATCATTGTCTAAAACCTGCTTTTGTAAGTAACTCTTCTAAATCAGTCTCTGTAGATCACTTTATATTTCTTCAGGAAGCATTGCCACAGCTTACAACTTATTTATGCAGGCTCTGCCCCTCTTAAAATTTTTGAACAGCCCTTTCTGACTTGAAACTTGATTTCTTTTGCATTTTCATTTTTCTCTATTTCATTTTTCTATCAGAGTTAATCCTACTGGTATCATGTTTTAGCTCTAGGTTAACTCAGGTGTTTTGATTTCAAGTCTCTTAGTCTGTCATTGTCTTACTGGGAGAGGGAACAAGTCACCTTGCAGGTGCAGTCAAGTGTGTAAAGATCTGCTGTCCAGGCCTGGGCAGATCTGCTGTCCAGGCCTGTAGGAGAAGAGCAGATAAATAGTAGCAATAAACACCATCACACTTAAAGTGCCTCTGATGTGACAGATTCCATGATGGAATGAGAGATGTCACCTTCAACATTAATTCTTTGCATAATGCTACCTTCAAACATGTAGAGGGAAACCATTTCCAGATTGCCTCTACTTCTGACTCTGTTCTTTCAGCATCTGTCTTCCCTTTGTATTATATCACTTGTACTTCCTAACATGACTTAAAATATTCAGGTAATTACTGTGCATGTGCGTGTGTTAGAGCAAGAGAGAGGTTTGTTTTCTCCATCGTAGACAACAGGTTCTGTCTTTTGTGTCTTGCTCCCTTTTTATCTTGTGAGATTGCCACATAGGGTCTTAGTAATTGCTTGTGAATTAAAACCAGATCCTTTTTTTCCCTTCAGTACTGTTGTAAACTCCTCATTTTCAGGAATCAGTCATGATCTTTCTTTTAGTCTTCTACCACAGTACTATGAATAGATGTTCAAGAGATTATAGAGAAGATTGGAATACTCCAGTAATTATTAAATCAAGATTGGGCAGGTACATAGGTCTCTTTTCCTTGGATAGGTAAAGAAACTGCAATCTATCCTGAAACCAATGATGCTTCGGAGGCTGAAAGATGATGTGGAGAAGAACCTTGCTCCCAAACAAGAGACGATCATTGAGGTAGAACTGACCAATATCCAGAAAAAGTACTACCGTGCCATCCTGGAGAAGAACTTTTCCTTTCTGACCAAGGGGGCAAATCAGCACAATATGCCCAATCTGATCAACACCATGATGGAGCTGAGAAAGTGCTGTAACCATCCCTACCTGATCAATGGTAAGTAAGGACATTAGGGAGTAACTCAGGACTGGCATAGGCCTCTGCCAGAAGCTAATGATAGTCTAAGAACTCATGTATTGGCTTCCTGTTGTATGCTAGAATGATGTGTGTGCTCTCACCTTTTTACAGAGTAGAAAACTGAGGTTCAGAGAGGTTGATGGATTTGCTTAGGCAATCTACAGGTATTAAGTACACAGTGCCAAGTTTTGAGCTAACTTCTACCAACACTCTGCCTCACAGTACATACTCAGCTTGGCAGAAGGTAGATATCACTCATCAGATGCCCTTTATTTGCTCGAAGTGTAGCCCACACTTTCCCACTTGAGGACAGGGAAATGTATTACTTAGTTGAATGAATGAAAATGCTGCAATGAGATTAAAGCTTTCTGCAGACAAATCAATAGTTAACTGGTTAGAGAAGATGTTGGAAGGTTTTTTTTTTTACAATAAAACTTTTGGAGAAATTTTTAATCAAAATGTGACTTGGATTCTCTTACAGCTAGTCTTCGTGATGTCAAGAGGTATGAAGGTCTTTTTTTGCCAACTTTCTGGGAAGGTTTCTTTACTTGCGTGAGTCAGTGTAGGTTAGGACTTGATATCTCAAATCCTCTCTCCTTCTGTGAGACTTCCCAGGAAAGCCAAGGCCGTGTGTCATCTACCAGATGGCCCTGATGTTGCTGCTGAGGGCAAGAACAGGGATACACACCTAGCATCTCCTCACTGGACTGCTGGTCTAGGACCAAAGAATTCAGTTCATTTCCCCCAAGATCTGCAAAGCAGAGAGCAGCTTTTACCATTATGTTTTGTTCAAAGACTTGTTTTGTTCCATTCCTTTTCAGGGGCAGAGGAGAAAATTCTGGAAGATTTCCGAAAATACCACAGCCCTGATGCCCCTGACTTTCAGCTGCAGGCCATGATTCAGGCAGCAGGGAAGCTGGTGCTGATTGATAAACTGCTCCCTAAGCTGATTGCAGGTGGCCACAAGGTACTCATCTTCTCCCAGATGGTGCGCTGCCTTGACATCCTGGAAGATTATCTCATCCAGAGAAGGTGAGACTTGTGTCAAAGCTCTGCATCCAACAGGGCAGGAAGTTCCTTTTATTTGATGTCTTTTTGACCCATTCAAAAATTATGTTTCAATAACAGCAAAACATTCAGAAATGGAGAAAAGGACTCTCCTTTGAAAGATTGACTAAAATTCAGAGTTAGATTTTTATGACCAAGTATACTCAAGTTTAACTCTCTGGAGTGAATTTCAGAACCTATAACATGGAGTCCTTAATTTGTTTAAAAAAAATCCTATGTATTTATTAATATTCGCTTTGGTTGGAGGAAACAGTTCAAATAGCATAAGAAAGGGTTAAGAAAATAATGTATTTACATTTTTGTTCCTTTATAATGATGAGAGACATATATCCTGAAAATCATCACTATATCAACTTTCTAAAAGCGTAAACTGGCAACTCACAGAGAAAGAATTTAGGGATATTTTATTTCCTTTCTCAGAGGCCTCTAAGTTTTATGATATACTAATTATGGCATCCCTATTTATTTTCTTGTTTATATTCCTATAAGTCCTTCAACCTAAATTCTATTGCTCATGCAGGGGAAAAGTCTGGTGTTATATGGGTTATTTGGATTTTGTGTGGGAACTACATTTGTTACATTATACCTGGTACCTTAGATTTTCAGTCATTATGATACATCAGTGATATAAAGATTATAAAAGAGTTTTTAAAAATTTACTCTTAATGGGCCAGGCGCGGTGGCTCACGCCTGTAATCCTAGCACTCTGGGAGGCCGAGGCGGGCGGATTGTTTGAGCCAGCCTGCGCAAGAGCGAGACCCCATCTCTACCAAAAATAGAAAGAAATTAATTGGACAGCTAAAAATATATATGGAAAAAATTAGCCGGGCATGGTGACGCATGCCTGTAGTCCCAGCTACTTGGGAGGCTGAGGCAGAAGGATTGCTTGAGCCCGGGAGTCTGAGGTTGCTGTGAGCTAGGCTGACGCCATGGCACTCACTCTAGCCAGGGCAACAAAGTGAGACTCTGTCTCAAAAAAAAAAAAAAAAAAATTTACTCTTAATGATGAAAGACTTATCAAGATTGTAGAAACTAGTAGCCCAGGCATTGCTAAGTTTAAAGAAAATCGTTGTTTTCATAGCAAATCTCAGGTGTCTTAACAGATGTTCTTATTCTTTAAGTTTCTGTTTGCCCTTACACATTGCATGTATTTTATAGAAAGAATATTACAGGAAATAACAAATTTAATGATGGATATGCTGATATTTAATGTTATATAAATAATTCTTCAAAGTCTGGTTAGGCAATGAAAGAATTCCTCAGAGCTCTATAATAGAGATTTATATGTAAAGAATTCTTGAGTCTTGTGTTATAGGAATAAATCAAAACTGATAACGTGGTTTTGTAGTTTATAAATTCACTATAAATTAGCAACCCATTGCCAGAGCACTTACTTCTTATAAATACATTATCTTACTCTTCAAAATATGTACGCCTGTTAATTTGCAGATTTTTTTAAAAGAACCTCCCAAAATGAGTAACAATATATTTAACAGACTTTTGGTAAGTACAAAAGTCTGTATTTAACTCGTTTTTATCCTTTTTCCTTTATTATTTATTGCTCATTTTGTGTTCAGACTACTTAAGTATTATAGTTTCTCTTGAAAATATGGAAACACATTATACCACCACATGCACAACTTCTCATTCATGCTTGGAGTTTGTCTTTTCAGTCTTCTTTCTTCGTGCATACATACAAGGGCTGTCTGGAAAGTATCCAGCCGTTGTTAATATATTTTTCATATTACATGGCTGGATACTTTCTGGGCAGCCCTCTTGTGTTTAGCTTTATTGTTTATTTATTTGTTTGAATTGTGATAATATTCTACATTCTACTTTTGTATCTCATTTTATTTAATATGTTATGAAACTTTTTTCCTTAATTATTTTTCTACTGTAAAACTTTGATAATCTGCATGATACTCTTGTCTCATAGGTTTCCAGTTTTTCATCATTTTAAGGGACTATGAATGAATATCCCTTTATAGTCATTGTGAATGTTTTCAGTTATTTCCTTAGGATAAATTCTGATGTACATTTTTGAAAACATTCGATACGTAAACTATTTCCCAAACACCCTCTAGTTAAGTGTTTTATTTATGTCTTTCAACACCATAGGAAAATGCTTTTTTTCGTATTCTGGTCAATATTGTTTTGCTTCTTTATTCTTGGTAATTCAGTAAGCCAAAATTATGGTCTCTTATTCTTATTTGCATTTTCGGTTGCTAACGAAGATGAATATTTTTTCATATTTATTAGCTATTTATTTTTCTTTTTGTTGATTGCTTATTCATTTTTTTCCTCCATTTTCTGCTGCTCTTTGTCTCTTTGTTTATAAATTCATAAAAATTGTTTATTTGAGAATATGGTGCAAATATTTTCCTCGATGTTGTTTTGCCTTTTAATTTTGCTTATGGATATGAGTTTTTATTTATTTTATTTTTAAATGTTCTAGATTTTATAGTAGTCAATTCATTGTCTTACAACAACTTTAAGCCTAAATCCTTATTTATGCTTAAACTGCAGCTTAAATAAGTAAATTAATATGCTTTAAAATGCTGTTTCCACCTTTCAGCCATATCATGTAAATATTCTGAAGTATTTTCATTCTTTTATAGTTTCTTCACCCCATCTGCATCCAGTAGTGTTCATCTGGCCTTAGTATTGTCATTACTTTTCTCTTTTTAATTTAGTTTTTATTTTTCTCAAAATAAAATTTAAAGAGTCATTGCATTAGACTTATGAAAAATTGCATTTCCTAATTCACTCTTCCCCTGTCCCAGTTTCCCACACCCCAGAAGCAATTACTTTCAACTCTTTATGCTAGTTCTTTTGGTATTTATAGTTATATCTAAATAATGTTGTTATAACTTCTTGATATTTTTCAGTTTTAGGTAATATCTGTTCTGACTGTGAAAGATGAGTATTTAGCCTTCTTTCACTGCCCCTCATTACCACCATATATGCAATTTCCTGTCCTCCCATCTTTTCAGTATGCCACAAAACACTTTGAGATAGAGTAATATTCATTGTTTATTATGAATGAATGAAACTGCTAAATTACAGTACAGCCATGCAATATGCTGTTTAATTTTCATTCTTGCCCAATTTTTATTTTCTTTGAAGTAAAAATTATCTTTTTGATTTGCTTATTTTTCTATGTACTTATTATAATTCAGCTGCAAACTTTACCCTGATCGTCTAAATCTCCTGTCGTTATTTTCCAACACATTAGTCTGCTCTTATTAGGGTCAGATCTCCTGAGACCGCCTTACCTGTTTCTCTCTGACCTGTTGCTCTTCCCATCTGGTACACAGTTGTCATCTGTGGTGTGCCTTCTTTCATCAGGCTGACAAGTTTCTTTTTTGAATCAAGTCTTGTTGGTGGATTCCATGTTGGAGCACTTCTTCTGATAGCTCCTGAGAAAGGATGAATAATAGGTAAATTCTGAGACATTGTCTGTGAAAATGTTTTCAGTCTACCCTCATTCTTCAGTAATAGTTTGGCTGGATTTGAGATTCTAGATGAGAAATCATTTCTCCATGGAATTTTGAGAGTATTAATCCACTGTCTTTTAGCTTTCAGGCTTGCTATTGAGAAGTTCAAAGCCCTTTAGATTCCTGGTCTGTGTATGTGATACGTTTTTTCTTTTTAGAAGTTTTGATATTTTCTCCTCGAGCCCTGTCTTGCTTTCTTGTACTGTATATTAAATATTAATAGATTTTTACCATCTGAAATCTAAGTGACTTTAGTTGCAGGGAATTTTCTTTATCTTTCATTCTTCCTTTTTCTTTTGTTTTCTTTTATTTGTATGTCAGATCTGGATTGAACACCTAATTTTCCCTTTTCCCTGTTTTCTATCTCATTATTTTTTCTGTACCTTCTGGTAGAATTCCTTTGCTGATCTTCCAACTCTGAACCTCTAGGGTTTTGTTCTATAATTATATTGTTAATTTTCCAGAATTTTTTTGTAATTTTTCAGTTTTTACAGCACCAACGTATTTCATAGGTACAATGTTTTCTCTTTTCAAGGTTTATCATGATAGAATTTTTTTTTAATCTGTGTCTGCTTTCTCCAAGTCCTATTTTTTTCCATCATTTTTTTATGTATCTTTCATGTGAGAATTTTAGGTTATCTTTTTTTTTTTTTCTTTTAGCACTTTAAAGTGCTATTCTGCTGTGCTCTGGCCCCCATGGTTTCTGATGAAAAGGTCTGCAGTCATTCAAATGTTGTTCCCCTGTATGTAATTTGTTGATTTATTCTTTCTGCTTTTAAGATTTTTGTTTAATTTTTGGTTTTCAAGAGTTTGATTGTGAAAACTGTAATTCATCCTGATTACTGAGCCTCTTGGATTTGTAAATGTCTTTCATCAAATTTGACAAGCTTTTGGTCATTATTTCTTCAGTTTCTTTTTTGTTTTTGCCCCATTCTCTTGTTTTTTTGGTAAGACTCCATTTACCTGTGTATTTGACCTTTAGATATTATCCCACAAGTCTGTGGGCTCACTGTTCTTTTTTGTTTTAATCCTTTTTCTCTCTCTTAGTTTGATTTCTCTGTCTTCAAGTTCACTGACTCTTTTCTCTATTATCTCCATCGTGCTTACTAAGCCCACACAAAGCTTTCTTTTATTAGAGAATGTATTTTTTAATTCTAAGATTTCCATGTGATTTTTTGTTTATTAATGTTTTGTTTCTCTGGTGAGGTTGCCTGTCTTTTCATGCAGCACTTACATTCCTTTACTTCATTGAGTGTAGTTATAATAGCTGCTTTAAAGTTCTTGTCTGAATTATAACATCACAGGTTTGACATCTGTCAATTGTCTTTTCCCTTGAGAAGAGGTCACATTTTCTAGTTCCTTCTTGTGTCATGTGATTTTGAGTTTTTTCTAGATATTATGAATATTATGTTGTGGAAATTTAGGATTCTGTTTTATTGCTCTGAGATGTTGATGGTTTTTATTTGGAGGCAGTTAACTAGGTTAGACTCAAAGTGCAAACTCTGTCAACTCTCTAGAAGGTAGCAGCTTCCATCTCAGTTCAGACAACTTGGAGTCTGCTCCAAGCAAGTGTAAGGCGCAGGTCAGCTGGAGACTTTGGTAGAGTTTATTCCAAGAGTTTAGGGTTCCCTGTCTTTCTACTTCCTGGGGAACATAGTTGCCCAGGTCCTTCCCTTAATGCCTGTCAGAAAGATCACAGCTTTTTATCAGAGCTATAGCTGACCTACACCTCTGACACCATAATGTGGCCACCCCCTCTGGCCAAAACCGTATGTTTCTCTTCCTCCCCAACATCTGCCTGCTTTTGTTAACTCTCCAGTGCCCTCAGGTAGATTTTGCTGCTCATGTGTTTTGTTTTTATATTTTGTTCAGACCCTGTGATTTTTATTTGCTGGCACATTGGTGTGTTAGGACTGTGCCCCTCTGTTCCAGAAGCAGAGGCTCTGTGTTTCAGATCAGCCAGAGGCTTTCTTCCAGGTCTGTTGTCTAAGCGATCAAATGGGTGGGGAGCACTGTGTTGCTGATTAGAAACTCTGGATTTGTAAACAAGGCTTGTTGACTGTCACTTTCACTCTCCATGTGTGAGTACTTTTCGTCTGGCTGTACCGTTTCACGGGGGACCCTCCAATGTCAGTATTTTGGGGTCTTGTTTCTCTTCCTCTGTCCTGCCTAGAGGGTGGAAACTTAACTATGCTCAGAGTTGATGGGGGTGGGTGAGAAAGAGTGAGGGCATCTCAATATCTCTGTTTCTCTTCCCTTTTTTCATTAAGGTCTGTCTGCTTGTAACTGTGGTTAGTATTTCCCTGAGTAGAAAGGACCGAGATCCTTTATTTTACCCTCTTCAAGGCCAGGGTGGGTGATCTAGAGGCTGATACTTTAGCAAATATTCCAGCATCCCCACTTTCAGGGATACCTAAGCATCATCAGTGTCTCATCCCTTCGGGTATTCTCCAGTATTAAGTTAGATTGTGTCTTGCCTGGGATTCTGCTTTCTGCAGATCAAATCCTGCTTTCCAGCTTTATTGCTTTGGGGAGAGGATTATGTTTTTTTTAAAAAGTCCTTTTACTGTCCCTTTAGTAAAGGTTTGGGGAGAAAAAGAATTACATGTGCGTGTCAATTAATATTATTAATAATTAATTGATAATCTTTGTCTGGATTTCTTTGATTTTCTTTTTTCATTTCAGTCTTCAGTCCTTCTGTCATTTTGGTAAATAGCATATAATGGAAGTCTGATTTTCTTTTCTTTACAAATATGTCTAATTTTGTGTTTACCAAAGTAATCCATCTTTTTCCCCATTCATATAAAATACTATTGATGAAATATACTGATATTATACATGCTGGGTATGTGTGTAGCCTTTCTATTCTTTTGATCGGTGCTTTCATTCTTTTGCTCATATTTTATTCCAGATGAACTTCAGAATTATTCTTTAAACCTATGTCTGATTACTACAGCCCCTCACTCCAGAAAAATGTATGTATATATACATAATTACATATCTATATATACATATATCCATGTGTTGGGATTTTTTTTTGGCCTTTACAGCTTAAGTAGGGTAGGACTGACATCTTTATAAAATTGCACTTACTCAGGTCTTTTATGTACACCATTGACTCAATAAATCTATACAGTGTCTACTTTGTGCTAGAAACTCTGAAGGGATTTACAGACATAGTGGTGAACAAAGCATGGCCCCTTCGTGTTACTACCAATCCTGCATGTTTATTATTGAATTTAATCCTAAATATTTCATGTGTTTGTGGCTGTTGTGAATGGGGTTTTTTTAAAATTCTTTGTGTGTTCCAGCTGATTATCGCTGGAAGACGAGACAGTTATTCATTTCCCTTCAGGCCTTCTAAGGTCAACATTTCTTGTGCCAAAAACGTGTCACTGCTATTCCGTCTCGGCCAGTCTCACAGAGGCTTTTCTAAAGTGCCACCTGCTTGTTGATATTTGACAATGACTCAGATTCTTAGTTTGATGAGCCACATCAGCTCCTAGGGATCTCATTCAAAATACGGTTGTCGTGGAGGATTAATTGCTGTGCTGAAGTTTAGTGTGGAAAATTTTATAATGTCTGATTTCTTCATTCAGACTTCCTAGCCCTCAAGGTTTTCTTTGTTCTTGAGCCTGTTTGCCTCTCCAGCTGTCCATCTGGTTTTGTTCCCATTTAATTTCATGCCAGACTCTCATCCAGGAATTAGGGCATAGCCGGGGATCTGGTTCAGAAGTGAGGGGGGTGTGGGGGATGATTTAAAGAGCTCAGAGAATTTGATTTGATTTTAGTTTTTCATTCTTTGAGAGCACTCCCTCAAAACTAAACAAGTGATAGAAATGAGAAAAATTGTTCCAACTATACTGCACAAGTTCTAAAAGTTATTACATCATAGTGGGCAAAATACTGTTTCCTAATTTTGTGGGAATCTTTTTCCCTAAGGTGATGGCCAAGCTATATTATCACTTTTTATTGATTTCTCTCCCCCTTAAGGCTATGCTAATTCCCATCCTCACTCTGATCCGTGGGTATCCAGCTCCCTTCTGGTGACTAGCGGTATCTTGTTGAAGAGCATCAAGTACTCTGTTCCCACAGTGTTCATCATTCATGTGTGTGGTGGTTGGGTTGGGGTGGCAGCGGCTGATACTTAATTAAATCTCAACCCTGTCTCTGACTCCAAACCCTGTGCTGCCTCCCTCGCTCACATAGATTGCTGACTTGTGAGTAGCCCACTTCAGATCCTCCTCGGAGCGTCGGTTTATCAGAATCATTCTGATACCCGCTTGTAGTTTCTGTTTCCACCTTCTGTTGGAGTAAGGAGTTTCCAAAGTTAACAAGCGTTGCATTTGTATCTTTAATGTCTCTTTAAGTTTTTAGAGATTTCTGCCCTGTGGCATGGAAATGTAGAGTACAGTGTGAAAGCCATAAGTCAAATGGATGTGGGTTCAATTCACTCACCAGCTTGGCGACTGAGCAAGATATTTTGCTTGTATCGGGTTCTGTGTTTTGTTTTGAAGTTTCCTGAAGTGCAAAATGGAGATGATACTTTTACCCTTACCTCACAGGATTATTGTGAGGATTAAATGTGATAATGCATATCAAGTGTGCATGCAGTATCTGGCACAGAACTGACACTTAAGAACTTGCTACTAATATTATGGTTATTACAAATAATGATATCTATAGAATTTCAGACATTAACCTTCAGCCTTTATGTTATGACACAAAATCTTTTTGGTTTGTCTTCATGACAGTCTTAACTGCCACCACCCATTGCATTTGCTACTATAGTTCCCATATATTATTCTTGGGTGTGTTATAATAAAAAGAAGAAGAACAAACCAAAAAACTACACGCTTAATTCCAGGTATGGTTGCATTGTGGCTTTGTAGGAGGAAGACAGTATTTTCAGATTTATTTATTTGCTGTGTACATGTCGCTTACAAGTCTGAGTTGGTCAGGTTTCTTCATGTGTGTTTCCTTGGGTGGTTTCTTTCTTTTCTTTGATTTTTTTTTTTTTTTTTTGAGACAGAGTCTCATTCTTTTGCCTGGGCTAGAGTGAATGCTGTGGCGTCAACCTAGCTCACAGCAACCTCAAACTCCTGGGCTCAAGCGATCCTCCTGCCTCAGCCTCCTGAGTAGCTGGGATTACAGGCATGCGCCACCATGCCCGGCTAGTTTTTTCTAGTTGTCCGATTTTTTAGTTGTCCGATTAATTTCTTTCTATTTTTAGTGGAGATGGGATCTTGCTCTTGCTCAGGCTCCTTTCGAACTCCTGAGCTCAAACAATCCGCCCGCCTCGGCCTCCCAGAGAGCTAGGATTACAGGCGTGAGCCACCACGCCCAGCCCCTTGGGTGGTTTCTGCACATGACTTTTCTTCAAGGAAGTCAGGATTATGTTGTCAAATGTAGTTTTCTAAAGCCATCCCCACAGCGTCATCTACCCCTAGAGTGTCTATACTTATTCTCTTGTCAGTTATTTGTAGTTAGTTTTGGAGATCTGATTTCCCAAATCCTGGGCTACTGATAAGATTTTTGTTAGGATCCATGGTCTTGGCCATTTGTCGGGTTTAGGATGACTTTGTCCTTTTCTCACAAAGTTCCTATTACTTTTACTTCACCAACCAGTTCTTGCTTGCTGGTTAAAATTGGGCCCAGAGTAACATCCCCCTTGTTAATTCATTTGTTACCAAGGGGTGAATAAGAAAAGCATAAGATTCCAGCAGCTGTCCAGAATGCTGCTCTGTCTTACTTCTGTGTTAATTACATGATCTCCATCATAAAGGCCCCTTCTGTGCTTTCTCTCTGGGTGGACAGTAGTACTGTGTTCCCATAACAGTTTCATTTCTTACTCTCTTTCCTTTTACCCTTACCTACACCATGCATTCCACTCCTGGTCTTAACTTTCTACACAGGTATATGCCTTCTTAATGATATTCAGCTTTACCTCCTTACTTTATTTTCCTCTAAATATTCCTCAGATTCTACCCCCACCTACCTCAAAAACCTCAACTGTGATTTATCCCGACTTGCTTGGCAACATACTGCCCAGGAGACCTTGATTTCAGCTATAAACTTGGAGATTTTGCTGTGTGCCTCTAAAGCTTTGAGGAGCTTGTTAGGCTAGAAATGACCTCCTAGGCATAAAAGGATGGCCTCACAATATAGTCTTCTACCATTTCCAGTTTACCTCAAAGCAGCTGGAGACAGGTGTTAACTCTGAGTTCTTGTTATGAGCACTACTCAAAGTAGATGTTTATGGCTTTTATTTGTTTTCCCTGGTCTTATGATTAGATTTAGTGCAAGTATAAACTGGGAGGTACTTGAGAATAAGTTGCTTGGGCAGTGGGGATCAATATTTTATGTTTGTAATTCTTCTAGTCCTTCTCAGTTTGCAGGTGGTTTTTTTATTTTGTTTTTTTGTTTTGAGATGGGAGACATGTTGCAGTGCAGTTTTAAGTGTCTACCCTGCTACATATGTAGGGGGTGGGATTCCTTCTAGACTGCTGTCATTTGGTCCAAGTTTAGAAGTGAGGGGTGTAAGTAAGGCTGTTGGTCAACAGCTTCCTGCATTGTTTCCTGTTCTCCATTGAAGTCATGATTAACGCCTGGGCTTTCGTTCATTTGGGTCCCCTCAGATACACCTATGAGCGAATTGATGGGCGAGTACGGGGAAACCTGCGCCAGGCAGCCATCGACCGGTTCTGTAAGCCAGACTCAGACCGCTTTGTCTTTCTTCTGTGCACCAGAGCGGGAGGCCTGGGGATCAATCTCACAGCTGCTGATACCTGCATCATATTTGATTCTGACTGGAACCCACAAAATGACTTGCAGGTAACCATTAGGATGATTGCTGTTTACCTTAGCTGCCCCTGCATCCCAGAACATCACGACAGGGCCTGGCGTGGCGATAGAACGTCTGCCATGCTCCATGCGATGGTGTCAGCTGGATGACAGGCTTAGGACTTTGGTCAGGGGAGTGAAACAAAATGAAAAATAGATGTCGACCCTTCCCATCAATCAGAGAGTGGTTCTTTCCTTTTGCTTTAAATCAAATGATGTTTCACAGTGGTAGCCTCCAAGTATAGAATAGAATTACTATTTATTATCAGATATAAAGAAAGATATTAAGCATGACTAATTCTCTAATTCTTGATACATAGATTGATTCTGGCATTTTTACTCAGTTTGTTTGTTAGATGGTCCTGTGTCTTATATGTTATATGTACAGTAAATGAGTAACCCAAAGGAGTGGGAAAGTTCCATGGTATGGCAGGGGTGATGGGCACCCTCACTAGTTCCTATGCTCGCCATATAATGCAGAGTCTTAGAGTTTATATGTGTCCAGTTAAGTGGCTTTGTGGATTCTGTTTTCTAGTTTTACCCAAACAAAATAACTGGTGGCTTTAAAAGATTACTGCAAAGACTAGAGTTAATACATTTTTTAAAAGAAAGTATAAACAAACAACAAGAAAATGGCAGAGTCTGGTTTAGAGTTCTTCATCAACCCTGTTTCAATATAAAAACAATGGCATTCTAACCAGATCGGACAGTAAGTCAGCCAAAAAGATTCTAACTTGTCAAGAAGACTATATGTAATAGAATATAGATTTATATCCATTATCATTAATGATAAACATCATCCTAAGTGTATACTGTATATATCGTGGGATATTTACTAACACTAGATTTATGAGTATGTGGTGGGAAGGGTAGGTGGATGGCTCAAAACCCTTTTCATAATATAGGTGATTGATCAAAAGAAGTTTGGAGGCCGCTGTTTCACAAGATTTAAGAGGTACTCTAGAGCCGCGGTCCCCAGCCTCTGAGCTGCAGACCAGTACTGGACCGTGGCCTGTTAGGAACCAGGCCACACAGCAGGAGGTGAGCGGTGGGCTAGCAAGCAAAGCTTCTTCTGTGTTTATAGCCACTCCCTTTGGCTCGCATCACTGTATAAGCTCCGCCTCCTGTGAGATCAGCAGCAGCATTAGGTTCTCACAGGAGTGGGAACCTTACTAAAAACTGTGTATGCAACAGATCTAGGTTGTGTGCTCCTTGTGAGAATCTGATGCCTGATGATCTGAGGTGGAGCCGAGGCGGTGACGCTAGTGCTGGGGAGCAGCTTCAAATACAGATTATCATTAAGAGAGGTTTGACTGCACAATAAGTGCAATGCACTTGAATCATCCCGAAACCAGCCACTCCACCCCTGTCTGTGGAAAAATTATCTTCCATGAAACCAGTCCCTGGTGCCAAAAAGGCTGGGGACTGCTGCTCTGGAGGATACTGCAAGGGAAGGTCTGTAGGGAAGAGGGAGCTAAGCTGATGTTATCTGGGCTTCTTTCCTAAGCACCCACTGCCGTAGAGTCATTCTGCTTTGTCTTTTTCACTTAATGAGTTTCCAGACAAACTTTTGTCTGGAGAAAGCAGTCTATGAGTTGAAAACCAGTGCTTTAAATTATTAAATTGGTGACAGTTGGCTAAAACTCAGGAAAAACATCATGGTAAAAAAAACTATGTTAAACATCTACCTTCCAAGAAAACCAGTGCTTATAAATAACTCACCATCAGTTCTTTCTACTGGTGAAGAGATGTTTGGATCAAAAGAGAGTTGCTAGATATAGTGAATAACCAAGTGTTAAAGGAGTAACATATACTCAACAATAAAATAATAAGAAGCAAAAACTAATGTTTGATCAGCTCAGTATCAAGAACCTAATTAGGGTAATGATACAGATTAGGGGGTGGAAAGCTTGCCTTTTCAGCCGCTGTCTGATTTTTAAAACAGTTTTACTGGAATGCAGCCACACCCATCTGTGTATGCGTTATCTATGGTTGCTTTCATGTTACAGTGACAGACTTGAATAGTTACAACAGAGATCTCAAAGCCAGCAAAATCTAAAACATTTACTATCAGACCCTTTACAGATGTTTGCCAGTCCCAAAACAGATGATTTCTTAAGTGCTTGACAGCTATAAAATTCTCTGCTTCTTTGTGGTGCTCACCTGAATGTGAAACATGGTACCTGAGAGAGTGATGGTACAGAAGCCCAAAGTTGAGTGGCCAGTTTGAGGCCATGTTAGCTGGAGGGACATCCAGGAGGGAAATCAGAAGCATGTGGCTGGCGTTTGGAGGCAGGTCATGGCCAGAAGTAGAGATTTTGGAATCATCATACTTCACCTGGGTGAAGTCTAAACATTACCAGTTTAATAGGTGCAATGCCAAGAAATGGAAAAAACAAGAAGGAGGATGTTCAAACCTAATGGAGCAGGGAGAGTCATCTGAGGTGACTGATTTGTATGTGTAGCAACCAGAGAAGGTGGGTGGAGCTGTCCAGAATTAGGGACTGGGAGAAGGGAGAGGCTTTGGAATAACTGTTTTTAATGTCCACTGCTGGGGAACTGGTAAGAGGTGAATTAAGAAATAACAGTGAAATCCAAACTGAAATTGGATAGTGTGGGTTTTTTTAGTGTGCTGAGTCAGTTTCTGAACTTCCTTTAATGCTCAGCCTGAATGAAGAAACAAAGAAGAGCAACACTATAAATGATCCAAGGTGGGAGCTCATACAGAGAATGTAGCAAAAGGTTACTGAATGAGGGAGTTAACATAAGTCAAGGGAATTATCCTTCCTTTTTTAAAATGTCTAACCAAACTGGGTAGAAGTGAAATAATTGGGACATATGGAGTAATATTAGGATAGGTAGTTATTGGAGAGTGGGATTGGTGGTAAAGAAGATATGATAGAGGAAGGTCCAGGTTCTGAGTCTCCTGCAGAGATGGAGCAAGGTTCTTGCTTGGCATGATGGGGAAGAGAGCAAGAGGGCTGGGGGCCGCACACTTACTACATGCAAACACACACTCCCACGCCCCTTGGCGTTTGCCCTTCCACCCAAGGGCTTTAAATATAAAATATTTATTTTAGAGAGAGTCTGGAGACTGGGACCCTGAAGCCATCACTTTTTCCTTCCAACATCCTCCACCTCCTCCATTCTAGAAAAGTGAAGGCACGAATTTATTAGGATCCAGGATAGGAGTTGAGTACTTCTTAGGAATAAGGATCTCAACAATACTGTCATTTTATCTGGATTATCAAACGGAAACCAATTTTTAGGTCCCCCTAATGGAGAGATCTTATCTAGAAATGTCAGGTGAATGCCCCATCCTCTCTCAAACCTTGAATGTGTTTATATTAGCATCCACATCTGCAAAAAATTCAAGGGTATCAATTCACCTTTTCTCACCTTCATTTAGAAAATACAAGCTGTGATTCAGTCCTGGTACTTCCGCAGCAGCAGGTGTTGTCTGGGTTTCTTGTAATATCTGAGGTTAAAAAAATGGCAAAGGGTGATGACAGTAGCCTGAGAAGGAAAAAGAGTAATGAAAAACTGGCTTTGCTTCTTCTTTCTTCTTATTAGGAGGAAGCCAATATTGCTGCTATCCCTGAGGGCAGAGGCAGGCCTCTTGGGAATAGCATGGTATCATGCCCCCCTCAGAGACCGTAAGCACCTTCCTCTTCCATTGCTTCATGATCTCTCTGCTTCTTGTTCTCAGAGCCTTTTGCACCTGGAGTCAAGAGTTCCTTAGGGTTGAGCAGAGTTCAAGGTAACAGTGGTAGGGCTGCAAAGTTCCAGGTCCTTCCTGTTGCTAAGGTCCCTGAAGGCAGAATGTAGGAAGCATGGGAGCAGATGTCCTGCCTGAGAGCACAGCCGAAGGGTAATGAGGCTGCCACACTGCTCCAGGAAGGAAAGGTGCTGGACCACAAGCTGCTTCCTCTACTGCCACTGTATTGCTAGCACCCCCTGTTTCTTAACAGTATATATGGCTGGAGCTTGGAGGATTACATCTGTTGGGTTTACTTTTCTTTGCTATAAGAAAATAAGAATTTTTAATTGTATGCACAAATGCTCTGTTGTGTAGTCCATCTAATGAATATTTATTAAACGCTAGGATATGACAGGCATTTTTTAAAGTACTGGAGACATACCGGTGAGCTAGACCAACAGTTTCTGCTCTCATGGAGCTTTCATTTTAGTGGGCGTGACAGACAATAAATGAAGAAAATTAAGTAAGATAATTAGCAATACTTACTACAAAGAAAATAGAATAAGGAGATAAGAATGATGGGAGTTAGATGCCCTGATTTAGGTAGAGCAGTGTGGGAAGGCTTCTTTAAAATGACTTTTGAGCCTAAATGATGAAGAATATCTTAAATTATGAGATAAGGAAGAATGTTCCAGACAGAGAACAAAGAGTGTGACCATGTAGTGTGGGAATGAGCATAGGTGACACACCCGAAGTACAGGATGGGACAGATACATATTTATTTTACAGTACCAGTCCCAAATAGAGTACTTTTGAGTACTTAGTGCCTCTCATTTCAGTGTCTTCTCTTTTCAACTCCCTTCTTTCTGCTGCCCAAAAGCACCCCTTTCCATGCTATGAATTCATCTCTCCTTCCTGTTCTCAGCCAGCTCTTGACTGATTTATCTGAGCCCTGGACACCGTGCCAGGCACTGGATAACAAAAGGACTCCACACTTTGGTTTGGCCTGATAAACGCAATCACACAGTAGAAGCAGAGTGGAATGGGAAGACACGTGTGCTATTTCCCAAAGATGTTTCCTTTTTAAGAGGGGGTGATATCTTACCCCAAGGTATAAATCTGGAATTGAAAATTACTGATTGAACAATAGGCCTACAAGAAGATTAGTGAAGGCAAGCAGTTTGCAAGTGCTCCCTGGTTCATACTACATAGATAGCCCCGGTTCCTCTTCATGATAGGCAGCCACAGATGCAGACTTTGAGCATGCTAGGAGGAATGTAAAATCCCTGGGCTCGAAAAAGTACCTGTGTGTAGAAAACACTAAAAGCAGTTGAGTTTGGGTGAGACTGTAAATTTTTTTTAACTTCTCTTATTATTCAGATTTTCATTAAGAACAAGTAATTTAAAATGTTAAAATATACTTTCTAAATATAATAGAGCTAATGATTTGGAAAGGTAGTATAGGGGTCAAAAGAGGAAGCAACCTTGTGTTTGGGTTTTTGTACCATCCTTTTAATTTTTATGTGACTGTAAAGATGTAGTATAAGGTTTTGCGAAGTTCTGGACTTGGGACTAACAATAGTATATTGAAGGCCAGAATGAGTTTGAAATCTGTCACTGGGCAACTGAGCCACGCTGCCTTTCTTGCCATTGTAGGTACACTGGCATCCGTACCTGTTTTTTGAGTTTTTTTTTTTTCTTTTTTCTTTTTTTTTGGTCTAAACATCATTACTTGTTCCTCTTTGGCCTTTGTTCACCTCAAATGTATTAAAAAGTGAAGAACAAACGATGAACCTACAAATCATGCAGGAGAACATCAGGGCTCTGTAGCTTTTCTGGGGGTTGTAGCACCACTGCCCAATTGTGTTTTACTCCAAAAGTTTCCATGTATACCTTTGCTGATGCACCTCCTTTGGACTTCATCCCAGTTCCTGCCCTAGTTCTGAATGTTTCCTTCTGTACCTCATTTTTTTTTTTTTTGGTGAGTTCTATTAGGAAAATAAGGAAGAGTTTGAGATTTGACCATAAAAATCACAAGACTCTTAATGTGACAAGACTTACCCTGTTGTTCAGGTAAGTCATCTTGGGAGAGAACATGTTTATCTTCTGGTATAATTTAGCAGCTTGTGGCCTAGCTCTCCCAAACGGGATTGTTTTTCTCAGTTAACAAGAAGTTGGGAGGTAGGAAGTCCAGTCCACGAGGTGGCTTCGTAGTATCATCAGAGTTCATGTTCCTTCTGTCTTTCTGCTCTACCATCCTCAATGTGTGTGGATACCATCCTCTTGGTTTCACCCCATGCAGGAAAAATAAGGAAGGCAGGCATGTTGCTTTTTACAGGGAAGCAGAACGTTGGCAGTTATCCCCAGTAGACTGTGCTACACCTTGTTGTTCAGGAGTATTAGCTCGCCTTCCCTGGGAGGCTAGAAGCGGTTTCAGGTACATGTTACTGCCCTGTACGAGAGTCAGGGTTCTGGTAGTGGGCAAGAAAGGGAAATGGGTGCCATGAAGGCAGTTAGTGGTGTCTGCAGCCCTCCTCCATTAGACCTTTGCTTAGAACTTTTCATCTCACTCTCGGAATTTACCCTCAATACCATGTGAGCCAGAAAAAAAATCAGTGCCAGTACTTAATGGCCACGTATTGTTACTACCTTGAAGGTCCCATAAACCATATTTACCTTGATCATTTCCTTTATTTGTCAGAGTTACCCATCAAATCTTCTCCCAGTAATAGAGATTTGCTACCACTAAAGATAACTGAAAGAAAGCCCAGCAACTAATTTTAATAGCTAAAGACCAAGCAACTCAATTATCCAGCAATAAAAGACTGATTGAATAAAGTGTACTATATTTGACTTTGAAAAAAGAATGATGAATATCTCTATATGTTGCTGTGGAATCATCTCCTGGATATATTGTCGAGTGGGGAGAAAATAAGGTGGAAAAAGGATATATAGTATGCTAGCATTTATATGAAGACTGTGTGTCTTTGTATCTGTCTTTCTCTTCCTCTCTCCCACCAAGGATAAAACTAAAACAAAACAAAACAAAAAAATCTTTATTTTTAAATGGTTACCTATAGAGAGAGCTAGGGAACAGGTTGTAAGTGACAGGGATAGAAGCTAGTTTTTCCATTTTGTGTATTTGACTTTGGAAGCATTTTAAGTATTTTGTGTCATTATAAAAAATTAATTTTATAAACTTTTAAAAAATTATAAAAATCACACAGTTCCAATATACCCTTCACCCAACTGTCCTTAATGTTAACATCTTATATAACCATAGTGTAATTATCTAAACCAGGAAATTAACATTGATACAATACTCTTAACTAATCTACAGACCTTATTCATATGCTTTCAGTTTCCTACAGTACTCTTTTTCTGATCCTGGATCCAGTCCAGGATCTCAAATTCCATTTAGAAGTCATTCCTCCTTAGCCTCCTCTGATCTGTGACAGCTCTTTCATCTTTCCTTATCTTTAATGGTCTTGACACTTTTGTAGGATACTAATCAGCTGTTTTGTAGAATGACCCTCAATTTGTGTTTGCCTGATGTTTTCTTATGATTAGATTTGAGGTTATGCATTTTGGGCAAGAATATCACAGGAGTGATACTATATCCTCAGTGCTTTTTATCAGGGAGTACATTATGTTAATACGTCTTATTACTTGTGATGTAACCTTGATCACTTGGTTAAGGTGCTGTCTGCCAGGTTTCTCCACTGTAAGATAACTATTTTTACCTCTAAAAATTGTTAAGCATCTTCTGAGACTTTATAAATATCCTGTTTCTCATCATACTTTTGCCCATTAATTTTAGTATGCATCAGTGGTTCTTGGTTTCAAAAATTATTACCATGGTGTTTACCTAACGGTAATTTGGTATTTGCATCATTCCTTCTACATTTATTAATAGGAATTCTACTATAAAGAAAAGTTGTCCTTTGTCTCCCATTTATTTATTTGTATGAGTGTGAATTGTAGATATTTATTTTACTTTATAATCCATTACTTTCATTATTTGTTTTTAAGTTGTTCAGATTTGACTATTGGTAGCATCTTTAAGTTGCCTTCTGTGTCCTTTTGACATGCTCCCATCATTTCTTGAGTACTTCCCTTACTTTCTGGCACCACAAGATGTTCAAGTCCATGTTGCATTTTTCCTGCCACAGCCTTAGAATTGACCATTTCTCCAAGAATTCGTGATTCCTTTTATTTGAGAATGACATTTGGAAACCAAGGTCTGGCTACTAGATATGTCCACTGCTACTGAAGAGTTATTGCTTCTAGGCCCTCTGTGCAGATGGAACTAAGAAATATATGTATGCATACTAACACAAGCATTCATACTGCACATCCGTATTTATTCTGTGCATATTCATCCATAGTGAGATTTCTGATTATAGCCCAATACCACAGGGTTCATAGCCTTCTCATCCTCATTTGTAACTTCTTTCTTGGCAGGGTGAAGCCTGGATTTCATTATCATAACACAGTATGGTCACTCATTTATTCAATCCTAGTTTATACATCAAGTAGTTTCAGAATTACAAACCCCTATTTTGTGAAAAATAAGTTTACCGTAGTATAATATTGGTCTATACTGGGTTTTTTGATCTTTACTATTGCAATATGTAGTCAAAATACCCTTTTCCAAAGTTACTTAGTTCAGTTATTTTCTTCTCCATTTCCTTCAGTGTGGTTAAATTAATGGAAAGAAAAGTCAATCCCTGAAATTCTAAAGCAAAATGAAACAATTGAATCTAGCTATGTACCAAGTGAACAGACAACTCCTCCCTAGAGAGGAATTATTTTAAGGGTCTATACTTGATATTTTTATACATTTTCATTTTGATATAATTTCATTTTGCAACTCCAATATACCCTTTATCCAGATTCACTGTTCACGTTTTGCCAATTCACTTTATCATTTTTGACCTCTCTTTCTCTGCTGTCTCTCTCTCTGAGTACACACATGGATACACACACATCACTTTTTGCCTGAACCGTTTCAGAGTAAGTCACAGGCATTGCACACCTTTATCCCCTAAATACTTTCTTATGTATTTCCTAAGTGCAAGGACCTTCCCTTGTATAACTACTGTTCACTTCTCAGGGTCAGGAAATGTGAATACTGTTCTCTAATCCACAGTCCATATTCAAGTTTTATCATTTCTTTCAACATCTTTTATCACTGTCATTTCACTAGTCAGGATCCAAGCCAGGATCACCTGTTAGATTTAGTTGTCATGTCTCTTTAGTCTCCTTTAATCTGAATCAGTTCCTCAATGTTTCTTTTTCTTTCATGATCTTTGAGTTTTCCAAGAGTACTGGCCAGTTGTTTTAGAGATTGTCTCAGTTTGGGTTTGTCTGTATTTCCTCAGGATTGGATTCAGGTTGAGTGCTACCACAGAATTGATAGATCCTTCTCAATATAGCACATCAGGAATAACACAGTATCCATTTGTCCAATGATGGTGACTTTGATCACTTAGTTAAGTGGTGTCTGTCAGATTTCTCCCCTGCAGAGTTGCTGTTTTTCTCTTTGAAATTAATAAGTGATTTTGGAGCAGTTTATTGAGACTATACCTGTTCCTCATCAAAGTTTTAGCTTCCATTGATTATTTTTTGCCTGAATCAGTCATCACTATGATGGTTACAAAGTGGTGATTTTATAACTCTGTTACTACGCATTTGCTAGTTGGCATTCTACTACACGGAAAAGTTTTCCCTTTTTCTCCCATTTATTTATTTATGTCAGTATGGACTCTTGGGTTCTTTTTTTATTCAGTGGACTATAATCCATTACTATCTTTATTTTGATGTTCATATAGTCTTAGACTTAGCCAATGGCGGTCTCTTCAAGCCTAAAGCGTTATTCTGATCTCTCTCAATCATTGTTTGAATACTTTCTTACGTCTGGCACAGTAATATGTTTCAGGCTCATCCTGTACTTTCTCTACCCCAGCCCTACCCCAGTTAGCCATTTCTCTAACATGCTTTGGTTCTCTCTTACAGAGAATGGTATCTAGAAAGTCTGGGAGTTAGGTGTATTCATTGCTCCTGGGATGACATTGCTTTGAGGCCCTCTCACATATGCAGAGAATATAAATATGTGTATGTGTATAACGTATGCATTCATTTGTATATGTGTATACGCACACATAAATATACATACATACCCATATCTGTCTCTATATCTGTGTGTGTATACCTAACCATGAGTTAATACTGATACTTCCAATCCATTCTGATGCCACAGAGTTTATTCTAGTTTTCCTTTTATTTGTGTATTAGTAACTTCCTTCTCCAGCAGTGAAAGCCCTTACTCCCGTAACTCCCAGTATATTTTACTCATTTGTTCAATCCTAGATTACACAGACAGTCGTTTCAGGATTGCTAACCCTGCCACTGCAGAAAAGAAACCTACCTTCAAGTGTGTATTTAAAATACTGTAATTTGACTGTACATGCTTGGTAGGATATAACCCTAAGTGGTGGGGGAAATACAAAAACCTGACATTGTTTTTAGTAATTATGTTTTGGCTGAGTTGTAATATGTTTTTATTTTTGTTTGTTTGTGTTTTTTTTTTTTTGAGAATGTTATGGGATAAATCAAATGAGTAGTGATATTGGTGTGGTTGAGAATTGAGCTTTTCAACATGGTTGAAAAGAAATACAGATGTGAGATTGATCAAGTTAAAATCTCACAGTCATAATTTAAACTAAAAATAATCAGTATCACCTCATGAGGTATTTTGACTTATATATGCACATGATTGCGTACACTGCACACACACACTCTCCTATGTTTGCCCACCAAATAGGCCTGGAAACCATGACCAACCTAGTAGCAGTGAGCATCCCTAGAGCATCCACACTGTTGTCTCTAACTACCATTTCCTTACTTCTGCCTGTGGCTAGACTGTTTCTTAGCTGCCCACTCTGCAGCTCGGCCAGAGAAAGGAAGAATAAGCTGTTCCTATGCTGTGAAGACCTTTGCTCTGGTTCTGCTTGTGGGCCTGCTCTGCACAGCAAGCTCAGGTCTGTGCTGCTGCCAGTGCTTGGTGATTTTGCACATAGCTCCTGCCAGCCAGCTACATGCTCCTTTTTCAGTGGGGTCTGGGTGTCCCAGGAAGTAACTGCCATTGCTACTGAGTCTTGAGAAAGTGAGAGTGGAGGACAAGTTTTGCCTTCTCTCCTGCCCCAAGAACAACTTTGTAAATCAGGATATGCAAATTTTGGGCACCAAGATGAACTCAAAGCTTAGTGCAAGGAGAGGCTCTATAACATAGGGGGCCAGGTAGCGGGCAGTATCTGGGCCCAGGCCAAGGAACTCCTGCACAGCCTGGGGTCTTCCCTCCACTGGGCCCTGCTGTGTTAGCCCCATCTTGTACCCCTTCCCTGGTGGTCTCTCTTCTGTCCCAGTACTTACTAAGCTTCTCAGTCTTTGGGCTACCTTAGCACTGAATTACAGGAATTCTGGTGTGGTTTTCAGCATGAGGTTAGGTGGAGGATGTAGGCAGTGCAGGAGTAGGGGCTTCCATGTTCTTGGACTCTGGCACCAGATGAGTGCATGGTGGGTAGACTTAGCATCCTTGCTTAGATTTACCCCCTTTTCTCTGGGCCTAGTGCCTTCAAACCCACACTCACTGGGATACCAGCTACTTTTAAATAGCCTAGCCTCAGAGCCAGTGGTCCCATACTTGCTATTCTGGACTCTGGGCAAGAGCAGGAGTCCAAGGCCACAGTCCTGCTCTGCCACTAACTTGCCAAGGAGCAAGGGCCACATCCCTCTCTGCTCTGGGCCACCTCTGTCCAAAACAAGGAAGAACCCTGGGTCCAGGGGTACCTGCAGGACTCATACACATGACGTGGTCACCCCTCCCTCTCAATGTCAATAATCACCCCTCTGCTTGCTTACTCTGGGAGAATAAAAACTATTTTCCACTAAAACAAACTAGGACTCTTTAAAAAAATGGTTGAATACAGGACTGGGCAGGAATTATATCAGAGGAGTATGGAAAATGTTGAAAGCAAGGGAACATTCAAAAGACTGCTGATCTTTGATACAACATACAGACCTAAATACACATATATCCATACCTATTTCTGTATCTGTATATACATGTATGTGTGTATACATATATGCATACCTAACCATGAGTTCATTCTCTAAATCCATTCTAACACCACAGAGTTTATTCTTATCTTCTTCCTTTCCGTATTTGACAGGATCATGTTGAAAGAACTCAGGCGCCAACTTGAAGAGGCTTCCAGAAGCCAAATTTGAACAGTAATAAGAATAATAACTGCAGTACAGTAAAACATAGCAAATACATTTAAATGCATGACTTCATTGTGTTCCTTAAAAAATTAATAGTAATAAAAATCTTCATTGGCCACTTTTGGAAGATGTTATTTTGGACACTGATTAGAGATAGAATCAAACATTTAGTTTGTCTCTCCTATGTGAACTGTATACCAGGGTAGCCAAAAACTTGAGGGAGGGGAATTGTAACCCTTAATGAAGTAATGGATCTAGGCAATAATCATCAATTCATATGAGAGACAACCAGATACCATGAACCTCTTGATGGAAATTGAAACTACCTATGAAATACTCTTTTCAAAAACCAAATCTTAGCCTGATCATGTCTCAAGATATAATTCCTAGTTTAAAGGAAATGCAGGGAATAGAGGTAGCTGTTTAGTGACATAGCAGGAATACAGTCTGCAAAGTATAGACTGTGGGGAACTATAGGACAGATACCTGATCTCTTTAGCAAATTGCTTTTGAAAAAAGAGATTGAAGGCGGGGAGTATCTATAGATTAAAAGAGACTTGAAGCACATCAACTGACTGTGCTATGTGGGCCTTATTTGGCTCCTCTTCCAAACAAACACTCTTAAAAAGTGAGATAAGCAGGGAAATTGGAACACTAACTTGATAGTTGGTACTAAGAATTAAGTTTTTAAGTGTGACAATGGTTATATGATATGTTTTACAAGCGTCTTTATCTTTAGAAATACATACTGAAATATGTGAGGATAAAATAGCATGATGCCTGGGATTTACTTCCTAACAATCTTGGAGGGTAGGGGTGTGGTAGAAATAAACGAGATTGTCCATAAGAGGTCATTATATTTTTCTCTGTTTTTATCTGTGTTTGAAATTTTCTATAGTAAAAGTTAAAAAGTGGTGCTGCCAGCTCTGAGGCATTTCCCAGGAGGGCAGGCCAGGTCCTGGCAGTGAGTGCCACCTTACTAGGTGCCTGCATGCAGACCACAGCTGGGGAGGGTTTGACACGATGTTCTTCTCATTGCCTTATCCCTGGCACACAGTAGTCGGTAAGCAATGGGAGAAGAAATGAGGGCCCCCAAAAGCGACAGCTGACATTTGGGGTGAATTCTATTCTGAAATCAGTTCCATGACTCATAACTGAGTCACTCACACCACATGGTATTTAAGCACTTCCCTATCCCGAAGGCTGCCGCTATACATGGTGACATGATGTATGTGACCCTTCTCTTCCCAGGCTCAGGCCCGATGTCACCGCATAGGCCAGAGCAAAGCCGTGAAGGTATATCGCCTCATCACTCGAAATTCCTACGAGCGGGAGATGTTTGACAAGGCCAGCCTAAAGCTGGGCCTGGACAAGGCTGTTCTCCAGGACATCAACCGAAAGGGCGGCACCAATGGGGTGAGTTGGATGAGCCTGTTCTGGAGCCTTAAGGTGCATTTGTCACAGTTCAGGCCTCTCCTACAGCTGGTTCAGGGTTCGTTTGCACTGTATTGAGTCAACCCACACATAATTATTGGATAATTCCCTACGGTAGGGGATGTTCAGGGTCAAGTCTCGACATTTTCTAGATGGAAATATGTAGGAGCAGTTATGTGGTAGGATTGCCCAGCGTGGTATAACATTTCAGTAAACAGAGTTTTTAACTGGGCCCATTGGAAGCCAGTATATCTTAACACTCTTAACTGTGTAAATATGTATTTGTTACTATGCCTTATCTCATACTCCAGACTTCTAGCTTTGAGGGTGTAATGGGACCAATGTTATCTGTGTCCCCTCCGGCCCCTAACAGTGCTCAGCATGTTAAAGATGTTCAGTGCATAATGATCAGTGAATAAATGAATGAATAAATTAGCAGCTTGAAATATGACAGTTAAAATCTTTTTCTCCATAGGGGGGCATAAGAATTGAAGCTAAGATTCTTAAATTGTCTCAAAGTGTAGACAAACAAAGTAGAATCCTTAATGTCTGGGCTCAGGGCATCAATGACTGGGAATTAAAACCTTCTAAATGAGTCATCTTTAGTCCAGATGTTCTGTATCTTCTTAGCTATGTATATGTTGCTAAGTATAAAACTTCAAGTTACCCATGCCGGGAGTCACGGAATTCCCTCTTCTGATTGATATAAAGAGAACCAGATTCTTAATTACAACCAGAAAAGGGTATTTTGAACCCCATTTCCTGTTTTCATCAAGACTTGAGAAGATCACACTTGGCACAAGATCCTTTTTTTTTTTTTAAGTTAAGAAGTAATGAAACTTCCAATGCTAATGTATGTATTTAATAATGAATAAATCATTATTCTACAGCTCATTTGGTACATCTGGAGGTTTTTAAAGATACAGGCTCAAACTAAAATATTAAAAAAGATGTCAGAAATAGCCTCTTTAATGGTGTATGACATTCGATAATAACTAACATCCTGCAGAATGCTAGGGCCCTTGGATCATGTGCCGAGCTTTATTCCAGAACTCCCTATAGAGGACTGTCTGCCTGCCTGCCCACCCCCAGAGTACCTTTGTCTGGGTTTTCATTTTCCGAAGTTTGTGCCCATGTCCTTTGTTCTTATAACATGTTCAGTTAGTGGAAGAATTTTGTACTGAATCAAAAAAGCCAGATTTGAGGCCATTTTTCTCCTGTACATTTTCCACTTTGTGAGTAGCCTTTGGTGACCTGTCCAGGTACAGCAGCTCTCGAAAATGGAGGTGGAGGACTTGCTTCGGAAAGGTGCTTATGGAGCCTTAATGGATGAAGAAGATGAAGGCTCCAAGTTCTGTGAAGAAGACATAGACCAGATTCTGCAGAGGAGAACCCACACCATCACCATCCAGTCCGAGGGGAAAGGGTCCACTTTTGCCAAGGTACAGGACTTTCTCTCCAGAGTCATTGAGAGTGGGAGGGAAAGGAAAATTGTTTATTCTCTGACCCTCATTAGCAGGCTTCTGTTTCTCTGAGTGCGAACTCTTGAAAAATGGTCTGGCTGCTCATCTGGTCTCTGCGACTCTCTGAAGATGCAGGTCCTTAGAGGAAGTCTGAATAGTGAGGGGCTATAGGAAGAAAACACCACTCTTAGACATTGAGAGCTGATCTCTAGCAGGTAGGATAGACAATTTGCTTTGTAGTTTGCTCTGAAACCTTTGAGTGATCATCCTGACTCCCGTTTAGAGCGTTCCTTGATCACTGTCAGAGTAGAACCTCCAGTGAACACTACATTTGCCACACTTAAGCAAGTATTTTGTTCATTTCATACAAAAGAGATTTTCCATAAGATTCCCAACTTCTAGTCTAGTTGCCTATTTCCTCTGCTGTTCAGGTCACTGGATTTAGAACTTACAGATCACTCTCAGGTCTCTCTGGCCACAAGCTTTGCCGATTCCTGTGTGAGGCTTGTGACTTGTTTGATTAAATCTCCTGTTTGGTGACTCCTGTAGGACTTTTTCAATACGACGGTCTGCGTCCTACTGAAAGAGGAGACTATATGATTGATCTATCACTTGACTTGTCTTTACACCTCATGTTGCCCAGCCAGGTACCCTTTATGTAGCAGACATTTGGTAACTGTTGAACTGAAAGAAAAATCGAGTTTTTTATTTTGGAGATAGGGTCTCGCTCTGGGGCTTGGGCTAGAGTGCAGTGGCGTCATGATAGCTCACTGCAGGCTCAAACTCCTGGGCTCAAGCGATCCTCCTGTCTCGGCTTCCCAAAGTGCTAGGATTATAGGTGTGAGCCACTGTGCCAATCCTAGAAAAGTTAGAAGAATTAAGCCTTTCATAGATACCAAGTATCACATTGCCATTGTCTTCCAGGATTTGCCTTCATACTTCCAAGTTTAAGTTCCAAAAAATGATCCCACAGGTTGAAATTGTAATTTTCTCACCATGTCTTTAAAAGAAAAAAAGAATAGCTTTGAGATTTTCACATTCATTGTATAAGCTCTGTTGGGGGGTTGGTTTTAAATGCAGATAGATAATATACTTAAGTTTCTGGTGCATCTGAAATAACACAAGTGGTTTATTAGTTTGCACTGTGTTCAGTGCATTTTATTGACTCTTGTTTTCTTCACAGGCTAGCTTTGTGGCTTCAGGAAACAGAACAGATATTTCCTTAGATGATCCTAACTTTTGGCAGAAATGGGCTAAAATAGCTGAACTAGACACTGAAGCAAAGAACGAAAAGGTACAGCTTAAGAATGTGTTATTCCACTGAACATTTCACGGGTGTCTTATATGACCATAAATTCCTACACAGCTCAAGTCATGATGTACTCCTGAGTCGTGGTTCTTAGATGACATGATATTTGTAATGTACTTAGAGCATGCCTGGCACATAGACAACACTTGATAAATGTTAACTTTTGTAATTTTAAAATGACCTAATGGGACATTCAGTCTTTTGGGCACTCAGGAAATCAGACGAAGGCAATGAGAACTGGAACTGGCCAAACAAGTCAAGTTCAGCCAATATTCCATCCCTGGCATCTGACTATTTTACCATTATTTCAACACTTGCTATGAAAGAAACTTCACCTCTGATAAATAATAGAAAGAGGAAAAAAAGCATGCAAAGAAAAGTTTGTTAGCTTTACCTCCATTCTTTCAGTGTCTCAAGTTTTCCTATTTCTGTACGTGAGAAAAAGAATGGGCTTTGGGATGAAACCAGAATATGCCTTTGAGGAAGGTACTTGACCTCGCTGAGACAAGTAATAAAAGGAGGTGGTGAAGCATACACCACAGGGGCGTGAGGTAACATTTGTGAATGTAACTGCACCAGTGCCTCGCTCACTGTGAGGCACCTCCCAAGTGCTAATTTCCCTTCCTCCATCTCTGACCCATCAACTAACTTCAGGATGAGTGCATATCCCTTCCTACCCATCTTCTCAGGTGAGTGTTGAACTCTAATGGACCCACAAACCCAGGAGACAATCCCTGCTTATAGCTGGCTAGTGCAGTGACCAGTACATTTCTTCTGTAGGATTGCCAGGAGTTGCTTAATCCAACCTCTTTTCTCCAAATAGAAATGCTATTTTTCTTCTTTTCAGAAGTTTCTGCAATCTTCTTTAGTAACCTGTTCTAAGTGTTTCTCACAGTGTCACGATCAAGAAGTTACCCTGTGTGCAGGACAGTGGGGGTGAGAAGGGGAAGTTGGCAGTCAGAAGCAGTCAGAGCCTTCCAAGGTAGGAAGCACTGTGATTAAAGCAGGGATGACGCTGGAAATGTGTTATCTGGCCTACGTAGAGGAGGGTTCAGAGTTTAGACTGGCTTTGGGAAGAGGTGAGGGGGAAGGGGTGAAGAGCAGGAAACGAAGGAGACTAGAGAACATGTGATAGGTGTGCCACCAGAATGAGGGAGTTTACTGAGCTGGGGATTATATTTTTGGCAAAAGACAAAAAGATGAGTTAGATCCGTATCAGTGGAAGACAGATAATGGAAGCAGCCAGAATATGCGTTTGTCTTCAGAAAGTTGCTGAGCAGATGGAATTCTCTGGCATGTCCTGTCTCCAGAGCTCAGACTACTCTCTGCGTGCTGAGCAGAACAGCTGGGGCTCGCCACTCCAGTCTTTCTTGGCAAGAGCAGACTGCCACTCTGGGCACTGAAGGGCCTTGCCTGCCTGTGCCCCTGGTAGAATGACTGCAGAAACAGTAGACAGCACTGGGAGCCAGGGAACACGCCAACTTGAGCAAGTCCCAGAGAATCCCCTCTGCTTGTCCTATGGTCACAGAGACAGCAGGTTTGTGGGGGAAGAGCCTTTACTGCTAGAAGATGAGACAAGGACGTGACTCTTTCACAAATGTGTCCTGAGGAACGGCAGCAGGGTATGTTTGTGTACTCTGATCGGAGCAAAGAGAAGAGGGCTTTCTCCCAACAATCCTCTCCATTTCTAGGAAAGCTTGGTGATCGACCGACCTCGTGTGAGAAAGCAGACCAAACACTACAACTCATTTGAGGAAGATGAGCTCATGGAATTTTCAGAGTTAGACAGTGACTCAGACGAAAGGCCCACGAGATCCAGGCGCCTCAATGACAAAGCCAGGCGCTACCTCCGAGCCGAGTGCTTCCGGGTAGAGAAGAACCTGCTCATCTTCGGGTGGGTATTGGCTCTGCTTGGTTTTGTTGTTGTTTTTACCCCTCTCTGCTTTTCAGTCCCTGAGATTTGCCCAACATGTCTTTCCAGTCAGCTCTGGAATTACGGGACTGATGGGGGTCTGTTGGAGCAAGAGAGAACTGTCTTTTCTGCCCCAAATCTCCCTTAGTCTTGATATGCACTACAGCCATGGTGTAGACGTGCTGTGATTTTCTCCTATGCTTGTCACAGCAAATCTCTCATTTGCTGCCTGGTACTGATCTCCTGCCTTTTCTCCCTAAGAATATATAAGGAGTCAGTGCAACAAATATAACAGTCAAGGTATGATTTGTATGGGACTCTGGCTTTGGTAGAAATAGAAGTTTCAGCTTCTGTGAGTTCACCATTGCTTTTAAATACTGCAGCTGGACTCTGTTTTAATTCAGAATTTATTCCCTGCTCCCAGTATTTTGGTCCCTTCCTTCTTAACATTCCAGTGGCCATATGAAGCTCTCAGTGTCCAATGTCCAGGTCACCTTAGTGACATTTGATGTGCTACAGTCATGCAGTCCTCAGAGGACTTTTGGGACAGAGGCCTCAGGGTGATTAATAGACCCAATAAATAGACTCAGCTGAGAATGATAAGTACTCTGGGCTCTTGTTTGCCTGCTGTCGGGTGGGTACATGCAGGGTCCTTCCTCCCTCCAACGAACGCCCTTCTGTATTGCCACTGTCAGCTGGGGCCGGTGGAAGGACATCCTGACGCATGGCCGATTCAAGTGGCATCTGAATGAGAAGGACATGGAGATGATTTGCCGTGCCCTGCTGGTGTACTGTGTCAAGCATTATAAGGGGGATGAGAAGATCAAGAGTTTCATCTGGGAATTGATTACACCTACCAAAGATGGGCAGGCCCAGACCCTCCAGAACCACTCAGGTGAGAGGTGGCAGGGCCGTGCCTGAGATGCACAGCTCCCTGCACCTTCATTCCCTCTTCCTTTGAGGGGTCATATTGCTGTGCTTTAGGGACTTTTCTTTCTCAGATCTATTTCAGAATGTTACCTGAGGAAAGGATGGTGATGCTTTCAGTTCTCCCTCAGAATCATCCAGTGTTGTCTGTGATGTTTTGTTTAAGTACAGTTGGGCTTTCTTGAAGAGTCCCATGCCAGTCCTGCCCACTAATCTGAGTCTCACTGGGCTGGCTACTCCCCTGGACTGGGGACTCACACCTGTGCTCTGTGACTTGCATTTTGCATTTCACTGTTCTGTTCTTATTCCACCTCTGTCTGTACTTCTCTTTCCCTATGCTTGGCCAAAGCTCTCATTCAAGTTTCAGGTCAAGTGTTCCTTTTCCCCCCTCTATAAAGTTCCCAAAGGGCACAGGTTGGGTTACACCTTTTTCTTCACAGGGTACTCAGTGAGCCTTACTGACTGATCAGATGGTCCCAAGGTTGCATAAGTAGGGGACTAGGCACATCGCCTCACCACCATCACTGCCTGTGTGTTGAGGAGTGGGTCTCTCATGCAGGGCCCACCCAGCTCTGTTCTCACACCCATGCTTGAGCCCCCTTGGCTCACCCACTTGCCCTACACTGTTTCTGTTTCAGGATTGTCTGCCCCAGTCCCCAGAGGGAGGAAGGGAAAGAAGACGAAGAACCAGCTGCTACTCCCAGAGCTGAAGAATGCAGACTGGCTGGCCACCTGCAACCCCGAGGTGGTCCTACATGATGATGGCTACAAGAAACATCTTAAACAACACTGCAACAAGTGAGTGTGCCCTGTCCCATCCCCTGGTGGCAGCCCTCCTCAGACCTGTCCTGACTCCCGGCAAACCCCCAGGGAGACCACTTCATGCTCCTGTACTACTTACCATGCAAGGTCTGGAAAGATAGGATATATGATCTTTGATCTAAACTGGTTCAGAATTCAACCATGTTGAAGCTCCTCTGACTTCTTTAACAGTATCTCTTCTCTCCCGCAAAGCCACGCCTCTCTCTAATGCATTGTGTGCCCCTGAGGGTTTTTCTAATCTAACTCTCAAAAGCCAGTCAAGGTACCCTCTGCCCTGAGGTCACATTAACAAGGACAGAACACTGGCCTCAGTGGCCACTACTCTCAATCCCCTGCGCCAAGTTGCTTCCTCTTCCAATTTGCTGTTGCTGTCCATGGCTTCCAGCTATTTGATAGGCATGTGTTTGAGATAGTGCTCTTTCTGTCTGTAGGCTAACAGCTGGGGTGGGGGCGGGAAAGGCAGCAAAAAATAAAGGTGATTGAAAATCAAACTGTTCTTGTGTAGTTTAGACCTGGGAAGTTAGGGCACTCAGCCACAAAACAATGACAAGTTTGCACATAGATATTTGCGTCACTGTACAGTGTGTTTGATCCTTAGAAATCATCTAATCCAGCTCTAGGTCATGCAAGAGTTATCTCTCCAGCATTCCTGTAGTAAATGTCAGGGCCTCTGTTTGGATACCTGGTTATTAAGAGTTTATTACCTTAAGAGGTTTTGCTTGGTTTTTCCTGCCTCCCTGTAATGTCAGCTTAATGATTCTGTAGTTGGTGGGTTGTGGTTTTTGTTCTTCTACAGATAAAATCTAATTCCTTCCCTTGATCACTCCAAATACTTGAAGATAGGTCTCATGCTCAGTACTGTAATAAAATTACTATACACAAAAGTACAAGCTCATTGGAGATAGTAGTAAGCACTCAAAGTGTTGGTTATTATTAGTAGGATATTATTTAGAGACATGACTTTTGTCATCAGAAGAATTTTTTAAAAAGTAAAAGGCACTGCTTCAAATCCAAGCTAAAAGAAGTCGGGATAGTGGTTATCTATTGGGGTGGGTAGTGACTGGAAGAGAATACCAGGGGGACTCAGGGGAAGAGTTCTGTTTCCTGATCTAGATGCTGGATATGCATGTGTGTTCCATTTGTGGAAATTCATCAAGCTGTACATTTATGCAATGTGCACTTTGCGAAAGTATATTTTACATCAATAAAACATCTTTAAGAGAAAGAAAGAAAAAAAGATAACCACCACCCAAAATATTGATGGGTTGTTTTGTTTGGCTAAACCAGGGGTGCCACAAACCTGCACCAGCTGTACTTCCCTTTGAGTTCAGACACCAACTGGAAGGAGGTGACTGTCTATGAGGAGTTGTCCATCTGTCTTCTGAATTGATTTGCTTTCCATGTAAAGGATAAGTGAATACTATTGGCTTTAAATTGTATTCTTTCATGCTACAGATATTGCCAAACACCAACACATTTGCTTTTTTTTAGAGAAATGGAAGCAGCTTCCCCTATTTGACATCATCAGGAAAGCCTTCCTCTGATTGCACTAGATCTCAGCAGGCAGGACTGTGACATTCTGTTCTGGTTTTTACTAAGGAGACTGTCATACCAGCTAGGTTTAAGGATCAGCAATGGTTATAAATTCTTAGAGAGTTCTTAATTTTCTGGGCTGGAAAAAAAAAAATTCTCAAAATTATTTGAGTTGATTGACAGCTGAGGTAAGAAGTGGTATACCAGAGATGTAACGAATGGTTCTTTCCAATCTTAAAAGTTCTGTTGCTTTTTTTTTTTTTTTGGAGACAGAGTCTTGCTCTGTTGCCTGGGCTAGAGTGCCATGCGTCAGCCTAGCTCACAACAACCTCAAACTCCTGGGCATAAGCAGTCCTTGTGCCTCCGCCTCCCAAGTAGCTGGGACTACAGGCATGCACAAGCATGCCTGGCTAATTTTTTCTGTATATTTTTAGTAAAGACGGGGTCTCACTCTTGTTCAGGCTGGTCTCCAACTCCTAATCTCGAGCTATCCTCCTGCCTCGGCCTCCCAAAGTGCTAGGATTACAGGAGTGAGCCATTGCACCCAGCCTGCTTTCTTATATATTACTTCATATCACTAAGTTCATGAGTTTTAATTTGTTCACATTAATGTGTTTGCCTTTCATAGGGTACTTTTGCGAGTCCGGATGCTGTACTACCTGAAAGCTGAAATACTGGGGGAAGCAGCTGAGAAAGCATTTGAAGGAACTCCTGCCAGGTAAAGCAAATCAGCCTTACCTCTCAATGGTAAAGAATTAACATAAAGTGCCTGTTCAAGCAGCTGGCTAAACTTCCTTGTGCTTCAAGAGGCCCATGTTCCCGCCCTGCCCAGGACCAGTTACCCAGATGGTCGTGCAGGCAAGGCCCTCTTTATTTCCCAATTGTACCAGTGCAGACTATCTTGTTCTCAAATAGTGCTTGAGATTCCTGTGTGTTTAGACTACATATTGAGCCAAGATCTGGGTACTATTTTAGGCATTCAGTCATCTATGTATGATTCAGTCTCTTCGGGAAACTCTGCCTTCAGATGACCAATATATTGATGGCTTTTGTTGTGGTTCTCAACTGAAGATGCATATCAGAACTACCTTATACATATAGATCCCCAGGCCCCACCCTAGACCGTCTGGCACTGGGTTCTACAAGCAGTGCTTCAAGACTCCATGTCAGTCAGTCTAAGGTGGAGCCTGAAAATCAAGTGCATATGCTTAAATCACTCCCGAAGTGGTTCTCATGCAAAGCCCTGGTTGAGAAACATTCACCTACAGCCTTCTGAATTATCTGTTTGTTGTTACTTCAGCATCTCAGCATGCAACTAGGAATGTGACTTAATACCAGGGCTAGGCCAGTAGCTTTCGCATTGTTTTGTGTCTGTGTTGAAGAAACTCTGAGTCTACGCCCTTCCTTCCATAGGGAGCTGGATGTGCCTCTGCCTGACATCGACTACATGGAAATCCCAGTGGATTGGTGGGATGCCGAGGCTGATAAGTCCCTTCTCATTGGCGTGTTCAAGCATGGTGTGTATTTTCAGTGAATGTTTTCCCTTCTGGATCAGTACCCCCTGCCCAAAAGATGACCACCCCCCCAAGGCACTCTTTGAATAAGCTTAGCATATTCCTGCAAAACTCCATAATCTTGCTACACATCCTTCTTAGATGGTAGATTCTTCTGGGAATTTCAACCAGATGAATATGTGGCTCATGGTAATACTGTGAATATTTTATTACTGAGGAACTTCAAAAGGGTGACTGTAGACACAAAGAACTTGTTTGGTGTGTGCCTTCCTCACTTGCCTGTCCCCCATTGTCGGGGCTGGGACTGCCTCTCATTAATTCTTAGAGTCCCAGTGTCTGCTGTAGTGTGTGGCGCATAGTAGGCACCCAGTGTTTCTTGAGTAAAGGAATAAATAAATGGTGGGAAATGCTAGGTTTTAGCATTTCGTATGTATTTCATATGTATGCAGAATTCCAAAGTTTTTCTAGATAATCAGCATATTCCTAGTGTGTGTCTTTTGCCCTATTGGCTTAAAAATCTAAGCATAGAAGATGGCACGGACAAACTTTTTGTTTTAATGTGGTAACCAAGAGACTAAAGAGGACTAAGAGAGGTTTTTGAATAGCTTGGAAAAATCGAAGTAAGTGCCCCTTCACTTCTCTCACTGTTTTAAGCACCTGCCCTTGCTTTCATCCAGCTGCCAACTGTTCGAATGAATGATGAAAGTGATAGTCGCCCATAATATGCTTGATACACACCTTCCCTGCCAGGTGAATCAACAGAAATTTTAAACTGGGGAGCAGGGTTTAAAGTGGCGTTAGGTAAACCTGCCTTTAGCTGTCAACTCTGCCACAGAGTTGGCAAGTCATAGCTTCTCTGGTCTGTTTCCTCACCTGTACAGTGGGGGAGGGGGTAGTGTCAGAACATCCTGCCTGGAGGGTTGTTTGAAGATTAAGACCACCTAGGACAGTGCTTGGTATATAATAGGTGCTTGGTGCTATTCTACTCCCCCTTATTACTCTACCTCTGGAATGTTGTTAACTTTCTAATACCTGCTTTATGAGAGAATTCTTCAGCTTTTATAGGATAACCAGCTACATTTAAGTAACAACCATGCCTATACATGTTTTAATTTGGAATCCCCTCAAAACTTGGGTTCTAGTGTTAAGAATGCAGGCTTCAGGAGGTGCGGTGCTGCTGAGAACTCTCTGTCAAACCGTCGGGGTTAAGCTAGAGCAGTGCTGTCCAGTGGAACTACATGCAACGATGGAAATGCCCTGATTCTGCGCTGTCTACTGTGGAAACCACTAGCCATGTGTGGCTATCGAGCATTTGAAATGTGACTGGTGTAACTGAGCAACTATTTTTAATTTTATGTAATTTTAATTAATTTAAATTTAAATTGCCATATGTGACTAGTGGCTTCTTTGTTGGACAGTGCAGGGCTAGAACTCAGTTCCAAAGTGGGAAGATATGTGTTTTCTCCCTGTTAATCGCAAGGTACCACAGTGCAACCTAGACTTGGTTTAACCTAATTTTGGAAAGAACCCAGAAGACAGTCTGGTGTTCATTCTTCAGAGATGGTGTATCAAGAAGCCCTCTCTGCCTTTCCTCCATTCCTTGGTTAAAGTATGAGCTGTAGTACTGCAATCATTTCCTTTGTTAAGAAATACGCAGCTGTTCATTGACTAAGGTTTGGTGAATCTTTTAGTCCGCCCCAGACATAGCGTGCTACAGTCCTGTTAAATGAGAAGAATATAGCCATAGTTCCATCTCTAAGCTGACCCCATTAGCATTGGCTGAGTCATTGGTTGGGGATTGAGCCTGCAACAAGAAGGCCCCTGTGGCAGACCTATTCTGAGTGATGCTTTTGACAGCTCTCAGTTGTGTTGGGTGACTACTGCCCCTCCACATCAAGCTGGGTTCGTGATGTATTTTTCCAGATAGGGATTTTAGTATTTCTGTTCCTATTCTTGGGAGTTTATAGGCTAAGTGAAAAGAGGCAGGCAGCCCACACCCCTCAAGGCCTGTCATGTTGCTGTTTATGTCGTTGTGTTGCTATTACAGCTCCTACTGTTCTCTTTTCAGGACAGTTGTTGGGGTTTTTAAGGGAAGTGAATCATTCACTCTTCCTTGCCTCCACCTTCATAGCTAATTGAGTAATAGAAATGCAGAATCTGTCTCTAGACTTCAAATCCACACATAACAAGAGAAAGCTTCTACTCTGTGAGCAGGCACATGAAGTATCCCAGACAGTTAACCTCCCTCAATAGTAAAGGGAGACTTTTACCAACTTACCTATCAGAAGTTACCCATCTTTTCACAAGTAGGAGCAGATAAGAGACAATGACAGGCATCTCCTTAAAACAGCAGGAATATTGGGAAAATTTGTTTTGATGTGAGCCGAGGCAGGAACCTTGGGAAAGGGTAAAAGAATTTCTTCCCACAGTGATAATGAGAAGAGAGAATGTGGGTAAAACCTACTCATCCAGTCAGCTGTTGCTGAGTATATACAGAGTCAGGCCCTTTGCTGGGTATTGGATATGTAATGATGAGCAAAAATAGACACAGGTTCTGTTCCTAGGGAATGCACAATCTCCTAAGAGAGACTTAGAGTAATCAAGTAATTGCCCTAAGGAATAAATGAATAAAGAACCTAAGGCACTGTGGTTTTTCATGCCATATGCCTCATGTGGGCAGCATCTGTTGTGAAGACGGCAGGAGAGTCACGGTGGATTAAAAGATGGAGTACCCACACATAGCTCCTCAGAGAAAAAGTACCAGGTACTCCCTACAGCGTGAAGGATAAGACTACATCAACAGTGATATGGAAATAAGATCCAAGATAGAAATGAAAGACCCAAGAAAGTAAAATCAGATTTGTTTTTAACAGCCAGGCTGGTTCTTGTTAGGTCCGGAGCCAAGAGAGAGACATACACACACAAAGCCTCATGTGTAGCAAAATGCTGTTTATTTGGGACATCTGGGTACAGATGGGTGGAGGCCAAAGAGCATCCACACTGAGGGAGGGGAAAACCTTGGGTTTTATAGAGGGTTTCTTAGTGGGGAGTGAGTAGCTGCGCCAGAATAACTGCTGCAATAAAAAAATTTTTTTTCGGCCGGGCACGGTGGCTCACGCCTGTAATCCTAGCTCTCTGGGAGGCCGAGGCAGGCAGATTGTTTTGTGCTCAGGAGATCGAAACCAGCCTGAGGAAGAGCGAGACCCTGTCTCTACTAAAAATAGAAAGAAATTAATTGGACAACTAACAATATATAGAAAAAATTAGCCGGGCTTGGTGGCGCATGCCTATAGTCCCAGCTACTCGGGAGGCTGAGGCAGGAGGATCGCTTGAGCCCAGGAGTTTGAGGTTGCTGTGAGCTAGGCTGACGCCACAGCACTCTAACCCGGGCAACACAGTGAGACTCTGTCTCAAAAAAAAAAAAAAAAAAATTTTTCAAGCAACCAATTTCTGGGACCCCTGGGTCAGTCTCATCCTGTAGAGATAAGGGAGGAGGGTAGTTCTGTCCTTATCAGGGGGAATAGGAATGCTGGCTGCAGCTGTCTGTTAGATTTACAGCCTCCGGGGACTCTCCAGACCCCTGGGGCTATTGATTCACAAACCTCGGTTTTCCATTAACCACCTTCTGCCCCATACAGACTTTTAGAGTTCCCACCAGGAACAAACCTAACAGTTCTCTTTTATATTCAGCTCTTCCGTCACCTGTGATGAGGTCCTTCTCTAGATTGAGATTGTTTACTAGGGGCAACATTGTAAGGGTTTTGATGATCGTGAAGGAGTTCCCCAATGATGGTGGATTCCAGTCTTTCACATGGCCAAATCCTGTCTCATTGTAAGATTACATTAAGTTCAAAAATAATAACAAATTTTCATGCATGGACTTTTTCCAATTAAAAGTGACATTTTTTCATTGTTTTGCCTCCCTTTTGAGATCCCTTTATTGGGTCAGGTGCTCTCTATGTTATTGACTTTGGGATGTGGTAAAGAGCAGATCCATGGCCCTGGCCTGTGTGGATTAGGTTTCCCTACTGAGTTTGTGACTACAGAGGTGATAGGTCCATATTTCAGCCCTGGCATCCATCATTTTGTTCAGCTTTCCTTTGTAACACATGGGATAAACTGAACTATAAGAAAAAGGCTCATTCAAAACATAACAAGGTGTCCAGAGTTGGGGGGTGGGGGGGCAGGAAGGGGAAAAAGTTGCAAAATCAACTTGTCTGATTCCCTTTGCTGTTGGAAAGCAGCAAACAGGTGAGAGTTGTATTATCTCTACCTTGTATCTTTTCACAAACACAGAATATTTACATAAGCTTTCATTTTTTGGTCAAACACTACTCAAAAGTGGTCTGCTCCAGCTCCAGGATTTTTCCCTGATAGGAAATCTTATGTATGGGAGCTGGTTAATCTTAAAGTATTTTTTTGTTTGTGTTTGTTTTATTTATTTATTTATTTATTTTTTTACTTAATAAGAGAAACAAAATTAGCGTCTAGGGCCCGAGGCAGATGTCGTGAGTTCTGACATGACTGCTGACATTTCTCACTACTTTTGATCAGGTTATGAGAGGTATAATGCCATGCGAGCAGACCCAGCACTTTGCTTCCTGGAAAAAGTCGGGATGCCAGATGAGAAGTCCCTTTCTGCAGAACAGGGTGTTACAGATGGGACCTCAGACATTCCTGAGAGGTAAGAAGCCATGTGGGCCAACCCTGATGTGACATGCCTTGCCACTGATCTGTGACCCCTTTCACATACATTCAGTACTCTTCATATCTCCTCCTTAATGTGTGTCATCTCCCTTAAACCTTGCCACACTGCCACTGCCTTCCACAATTGCTACTTTGGTTATACCTTACTGTGCCTCAGACCTGTTCTTTGACTTCTAAGCACTTTGAACCAAATGCCACTTCCTGTGCTTCATGAATTCCTCAGGCTGCTCACCATCCTGCCCAACTTTTTAACCAGGCCTGTGACTTCTTTGGTCAGAGGAATCTCAGGGAAGAATTCAGACTCAAGTCCATGCTTCCTGACTTTGAATTTCATCAGATGAAATTCCAGTATTATTTAAGGATTTCATGGTCCATGAGTAAGGTGGATTTAGGGGCCACTACTTGACAGCCATGACATTTCAGCCTGTCCATGGATTATGTACCAAAAAGTATAGAAGCATCCCCTTTGCCTAAGTTTTATTTAGTAGCATAACCCCAAAATGTATAAATTCACAGGAAAGCTAAATTAACAGCTAAAAAATATAGTTCTCCAAAATATGTATGTATTTTTTAAAACAGCATTTATCTCTTAAGTGTATGTTTGGTAAGCTTTTAGTTTGATCTCTCCGAAAGTAGCAGATACGGTTTTGCATTGTGGCCAGGCCTGAGGGTGTGGCACAGACAGGAGCCCCCTACTAACCATCCGCTCAGGCTAAGAAAAGTGTGAAATGCATTTTCCATCTGTCCTTAACCCCTGATGAACACTTTAGCTGCCCCAAAGGTGTTTCCTGTAGACAGATAATAAAGATGCATTCTGGAAGATGTTATCAAAGGCCCAAATGACTGGTGATCCTAATGTTAGATTCACTGGTTCAGGGAAAACACTCCCTGGATGAGGTACCTGAATGTGGCATAAAGCTTATATTTTTGTGGGGTGGCTTTCTTTCTATGATTAAACAATGAAGGCAGAAAATTTTCCTGCCTCTGGGACTTGAACAGCAAGGACAGGAATATTTGGGACAAGAATATTTGAAGGTCAGTTTTTTGAGACAGAGTCTTGCTCTGTTGCCCAGATTAGAGTGTAGTGGTGTCATCATAGCTCATTGCAGTCTCAAACTCCTGGGCTCAAGCGATTCTCCTGCTTCAGCCTCCCGAATAGCTGGGATTACAGGCACAAGCCATGACGCCTGGCTAATTTTTCTATTTTTAGTAGAGACAGGATCTTGCTCTTGCTCAGGCTGGTCTCAAACTCCTTAGCTCAAGCAATCCTCCTGCCTCGGCCTCCAAGAGTGCTAGGATTATAGGCATGAGCCACTGTGCCCGGCCTCAAAGTCAATTTTAAAAGAAATCATAAAAAACTGATAGGTATCAGCAGTACTTAAGTTCACAAGAGAGAAGACAGGGAGCTGTAAGGGTCTGATGGTAACAAGGGCAAAATGCCCTTCCTTCTCAGCAGTGGCAGAGGAGTTCCCTCTAAAGGAAGTGACTTTTACCAAATTTAAGTGATTATATGGGAAGACTCATCCTACTGTGGTCTAGGGGTTGGGACCTCAGGCCTATGATTTGTGAAGCCTTCAGTCTCAAGAGTCTGTCCTTTTGGCTGGGCATGGTAGCTCACACCTGTAATCCTAGCACTGTGGGAGTCCGAGGCCAGAGGATCACTTGAAGTCAGGAGTTCGAGACCAGCCTGAGCAAGAGTAAGAACCCATCTCTGGTAAAAATAGAAAAATTAGCCAGGCGTGGTGGCGCGCGCCTATAGTCCCAGCTGTTCAGGAGTCTAAGGCAGAAGAATTGCTTGAGCCCAGGAGTTTGTGGTTGCTGTGAGCTAGGCTGATACCGCGGTACGCTAGACATGGTGACAGAGAGACTCCATCTCAAAAAAAAAAGAGTCAGTCCTTTCATCATAGCCACATATTCAGATAACTCTTAATGAGCAGTAATTATGTTTTTTCTTATAGTAGCCAGCCTCTGAACTTGATCAGATCATGAGGTTGCAACCTCGTCCTACAGTCTCAGTTGAGTATAGGTCCTTGCCCGTAGAAGGGATGACACTGTTTGGTGATAGTTTCTCTCATTCTCATTGTCTCTTGAGTTTTCCCAGAAGGGAGGAAAAAACGAAGATTTTGAGTGCCTGCAGTGGAAGGGATCTACTTACTATTGGCTGCCTATATCCAAAGATGCAGAACCCTCAGATATGGAAGACCGACTAAGGGACCTGAGCATCTGCTGATATTGGTGTCCTGGGGGGGTTCTATAATCAGTGCCCCGACAGATACACAGAGCTGACTCAGTAGTCCCCATTTATCCATGGGGAATACATTCCAAGACCCCCAGGGTATACCTGAAACCTCAGATAATACCAAACCCTTATAAATTAGGCACAGTAAGAGATTAACAATGGTAGCTAATAATAAAATAGAAAGTTGTAACAATATATTGTAGTAAAATTTGTGTGAATATGGTCTCTCTCTCTCTCTCTCTCTCCCAGAATTTCTTAATGTTTTTGGGCCATGGTTGACCAGGGTAACCGAAACTGAGGAAAGCAAAACCATGGGTCAGGACGGGGGCGCTACTGTAACTCTTGGGTGGTATGTAATGCTTTTTTTTTTTTTACTTAGAGGCAACACAGATAAAGAAGACAATGCTGAGGACAAATCAGATGGTCTCCAGAAACAAACGGTAAGTCACATGTGCTGTATTTACCACACGGTCTTTCATAGCAAGAGAGAAATCCCCCTCTTAGTAGTGGTCTTGAGGAACTTGATTGCTTTGTGGCAGTTATATTGCATTTTCCCCAGCATTTTATTATGAAAATTTCAAACATACAGACTGCACTGCATTTTTATTCTAATTGAACTTTTTTTTTTTTGAGACAGAGTCTTGCTCTGTTACCTGGGCTAGAGTGCCATGGCGTTAGCCTAACTCACAGCAACCTCAAACTCCAGGGCTTGAGCAATCCTTCTGCCTCAGCCTCCCGAGTAGCTGGGACTACAGGCATGCGCCACCATGCCTGGCTAATTTTTTCTGTATATTTTTAGTTGTCCAGCTAATTTCTTTCTATTTTTAGTAGAGACGAAATCTCACTCTTGCTCAGGCTGGTTTTGAACTCCTGACCTTGAGCGATCCTCCCGCCTCGGCCTCCCAGAGTGCTAGGATTACATGCGTGAGCCACCACGCTGGCCCTAATGAAACTTTTAATTTTGAGAAAACTGTGGATTTCAGATACAGTTGTCAAATATAATACAGAGAGATCACATGTATCTTTATCCAGTTCCCCCACACCCATCGTGACATCTTGCAAAATTATAGTACAGTATCACAACCAGGTACTAACATTGATGGAGTCAAAATACAGGATATTTTCATGATCACAAAGATCCGTCATGTCACTGTCTTATAGCCATAACCACTTCCTTCTGCCTTTACCCATTTTTTAATTCCTGACAACCACTAATCTGTTCTTCATTTTTTTATAATTTTGTCATTTTAAGAATGTTCTGTAAATGTAATCATACAGTATGTAACCTTTGGAGATTGGCTTTTTTCACTCAGCATGATTCCCTGGGGATTCATTCAGGTTGTTGTCCGTATCAGTAGTTCATTCCTTCTTATTGCTGGGTAGTATTCCTTGGGATGGATCAACCACAATTCATTTAACCATTCATCCACTGAAGGGCATCTGGATTGTTTCCAGTTTTGGGCTATTGAAAATAAGTCCTCTGTAATAAACATTTGTATATAGATTTCTGTGTGAAAGTACACTTTCATTTCTCTGGGATAAATGCCCAGAACTGTAATTACTGGATCATATGGTAGTTACATATTTCATTTTTTAAGAAACTGCCAAACTGTTAAAATGGTACAGAGTGGCTGTACCATTTTACATTCCCGCTAGCAATGTATGAGTGATCTGCTTTCTCTGTGTCCTCCATCCTTACCACCATTTGGTGTAGTCACTGTTACTCACTTGAGCCATTCTGGTAGGTGTGTGGTGATACCTCATTGTGGTTTTAATTTGCATTTCCCTGATGGCTGATAATGTCGGACGTCTTTGTGTGCTTAATTGCTATCCGTATATCCTCTTCAGTGAAATGTTTATGTCCCTTGCCCATATTCCAATTTCATTGTTTGTTTTACTGCTGATGTTTTTAGACTTCTTTGCATAATCCAAATACTCATCTTTTGTCAGATACATGGTTTGCAAATATTTTCTTCCACCCTATGGTTTATCTTTTTATCCCATTCACATTGTCTTTCACAGAGCAAAAGGTTCTGATGTTGTGAAGTCCCACTTACAAACTTCTGCTTTTATGGATCACGCGTGTCATGTCAAGTCTGAGAACTCTTTCTAGCTATAGATACTGAAGATTTTCTTCTGTTATCTGTCTTGTTTTTTATGCTCTTTAGTGGTTCTAGGTATTTCGTTACATACATAAAGTATCACAGTCCGCTAGTAGCATCATTTTACCGGTTCCAGTAAAGTGTAGAAACCTTAATTCCATTTTTGTTCTTTTAGCCTCCCCCGCTTACACTATAGTTTTCTTAAATATTTATTCTACATATATTTAGAACCATATATCAGATAATGTTAATTTTTGCTTCAACTGTCAAGTATAATTTAGAAAACTCAAGAGGAGAAGGAAAGTCTGCTATATTTACCCATATTTTTGTTTATCATGTTCTTTCTTCTTCCTGTTGTTCTTTCTTCCTGTTGTTCCAGGGTTTCTTCTTTTATTGTTTTCTTTCAGTTTAGAGAAATTCTTTCAATCATCCTTTTTTTTTGTCATCCCTTTAGGGTAGATCTGTTGGTGACAGTTCTCATAGTTTTTCTTCATCTGAGAATGTCTTAATAGCCCCTTCATCCCTGAAGTGTATTTTCACCAGACATAGGATTCTGGGTTGATGGTTCTTTTTCTTTCAGCTCTTGAAAAATGTGACACTTCCTTCTGGTCTCCATGGTTTCTGGTGAGAAATCCACTGTCATTCATGTTGTTTTTCCCCTATAGGTAAGGTGCCTTTTCTCTCTCGCTGCCTTCAAGATTTTTTTCTTTGTCTTTAGTTTTCACATTTTTGTGTGTGTTTAGATTTCTTTGAGTTTATCCTGTTTGGAGTTCACTTAGCTTCTTGAATCTGTAGGTTTATGTTTTTTGCTAAATTGGGGGCATGTTCAGTCATTATTTCTTAAGTCCTTTTTCTGCACCTTCCTCTTCCTCCTCCCCTTCCAGAATTCTGATGAAATGAATATTAAATTTTTTGTTGTAGTCCCAGGTCTCTAAGGCTCTGTTCAATTTTTTTTCCAATCTATTTCTGTGTGTATTAATCACATTGAGTACTTTCTATTATTCTGTCTTCAAGATCACTGATTATTTTCCTCCTCCATTCTGTTGTTCAGCCTGTCCATTGAGGGGTTTTTTTTGTTTGTTTTTGTTTTTCTTTGTTTTTAGTAAGAAACATTTGAAATAGAATTTTTTAGGGGGTGGGTAGAAGGGAAACAGGGTATCACTCTATTACCTGGGCTAGAGTATGTTGTTATCATAGCTCACTGCAACCTCAAACTCCTGGCTTAAGCAGTTCTCCTGCCTCAGCCTCCCAAGTAGCTGGGAATACAGATGCTCACCACCATGCCAGCTGTTTGTTTTAATTTTTTATAGAAACAGGTTCTCGCTATGTAGTGCAGACTGGTCTTGAACGCCTGACCTCAAGGAATCCTTCCACCTTGGTTTTCCAAAGTGCTAGGATTACAGGCATGAGCCACTGTGCTGGCTCTATTGAGGATTTTTTGGTTTTTTTTTTTTCCTGCTTACTGTATTTTTCAAATCTAAAATTACCCTTTGGTTCTTCTTTGGATCTCTGTTTCTTTGCTGAGATTTTCAGTTTTTCCATTTGTGGCAAGCATGTTCAAAATGGTCCGTTGATGACTGCTTTAAATTCTTAGATCAGGTAATTCTAAGATCTGTCATGTCAGCGTTGGCATCTTTTACCTTTTTTTCATTCAGTTTGAGATCTTCCTGGTTCTTGGTATAAGTAATTTTCGATTGAAATCTGGACGTTTTGGGTATTATATTGTGAGACTGGATCTTATTAAACCTTGTTTTAGCTGACTTCTTCTGACACCTCTTTTGGCAGGGAACAGGGATCAGAGGGCCGGGCCGCCTTGTTTCTGTGAGGGAGCATAAATTCATGTTCCCAGTCTGGTCCTGTAACACCTGAAGGAGATGTTTCTCATTACTGTTGGTCAGAGATGGAAGTTCAGCTCCTCACTTGGTCTTTGCTGACAGCATGGCTGGGAATGGAGGGGACCTCATTACTGTCTGTCAGAAATGAAAGTTCTGGCTCCCTACTTAGCTGTTTCTGATACCACCCCACAGAGGAATGGGGTACTCTGTGTTACCACCTCGAGAAGGTAGAAGTCTAGGCTCCAGCTCCCACTCAGCCTTTGCTGGCATGAGTTGAATAAGCCACAGACTTTTCTGTATTGTTGGTCTAAAGTATAGCAGTTATTACCTTACTATTTTCTGTGTTCCTAACCTGCCCCTTTCCTGGCCCTTTGCTAGAGAAAACAGGCTTTTACTGGGGATTTTTTTGTCTGCACCCTTTGGCATTTCCAGGTAGCTGGCTTCTTACCTCTAAATCTAGGATAAACAAAACAAAAAGCCAGGGAACTCAGCACTGCGTTGTTCCTTGCATCCTGATGTCTCTAATTTGTCCTGCTTTCTTTTCTTCACCTTTCAGAGTTTTCTTATATTTGTTTTATATTTAATATTCAGGGGTTTCAGTTGTACTTAGAATAAAGAATAGGAAAATATGCACATCCCGGAAGCAGAAGTCTATATTGCATTTTGAAAATGAGTTTCTGGGACTGGTTAAACCTCACCTGGGCCCCAGCACCATTTGACCAAATTTTCTCCAGCTTTGAGCAGTAGAGCACATGTATCTGTTACAATGTTTCAGATTCTGGATCCCAGAGGTTACTGCAGCATTGTCCCCACGTAACTCCATTTCAGAGTCATCTCCCTTCTGATCACACCAAAAGTTATCAATTCCTTTCAATTCTGTTCTTTCGATTCTAGCTTGCAGAATGTGTGGTATTTACTTTGGCCTCTATCAGCTCTGATTCTTATGCCAGTAACAGTGGTACCACTTTCCAAAAATAGGTGATAACTATTTTCTAACGATATGTTTCTCTATAACCGTAAGATTTAAGAAGCAAATCAGCATGAAGCCTCAGACCCCTGGACCTGAAAGAATTGGGGTTCTGGTCTTGACAATTAAAATCCAAGTTCTGACATTCCAGTCCTTAGTTTACATTGTTACTTCTTTTGTCTGGAATTTGGGGTGTGTTTTCCCATAGAAACAGCTCAAGTGCCAAAGAAATAAGTAATACCTTATACTTACATGGAACTTCACTCTTTCCAAAGCACCTTTTCCCCTTGTTTAAGTTGATCCTGACCTCACCTACGTGAGATGAGCACATCACATATTATTGTTCTTATTTGACAGCTGAGGAAACTTTAGGCCCCAGAAGCTAAGGAGTTTGCCATATTCCCACAACTAGATGACAGAGTTAAGACTTGAAATTCTCTAGATATTCTGGTATTCTTTTTCTAGTCAAGTATTCTTTTCATGATCAAGAAAATAAGAAAGTATTTCAGATGTATATATTAATATACACCCCTTCCTCCCAGCAGCTCAGAGGAAAAGGCAGCTACCAGACAAGCCTGGCTCTGACAGCTGTCCACATTAAACTGAAGGGGGTTGTGACAGAATCAGTAAAAAGAATTTAAGTGATCTAATATAGTAGGATTATACTCTGGAACTACTTTTGTATTCATTTACGAAATTAATGCCTGTGTGATTTCTTTTGCTCTGCAAATCCTTAAAACCCAAGTTACAGAATATAGTCAAAAGCAGATGGAATGGGGAATTGGTTCTCCCAGATTTTGAGGTCGATAGGCTATAAACAGGTTCAGCTTGACTGCTAGTCCACATGCTGAACAGAACAGGTAGAGGGATGGCCAGCATCTGAGCCAGGCCGGCTGCCCCGCCCTGCTTCCCCGCCCTGCTTCCCTCTCACCCCATACCTTCTGCAAGAAAGACGCTTCTGGGGCGTTTCTTTCTCCCAGCTCTGTCCTTAGGTAGATCAGTAGGCAGAGTTAAAGAAGCCCAAAGCATTGTGTAAATGGCCTGTTCACTAGGGCAGTTCCCCTGAATTAAACAGACCTGGGCATAGAAAGGGGAACATTTAACTAACAGACTGGCAGAACCTTAGCATTGCCAGGAGCCCCAGCACACCTCTGAGTGGTCTCTCAGTGTGCCATTCCCTCTACAGCATGGCTGTCAGGAGGTCATTCCAGGTAAATTAGGGAAGCCCAGGAGTTCATGGGAAAAACAAGAAGAACATCCAGTTTTCTTTCCTCTCTGATAGGATTTTAAATTATTGAGGCCGGCTGGTGACCTTAATCTCTGTAAATCTCTTTTCAGGAGAAATATCCCCTCCAGACCCCTCACTACTCTGGTGCCTGTCGGAGCACACTGTACTTTTTGTTGTCCTCTTAAAATGTGGCATTCAGAGAATCGTAGAATGTTGGAGTTGGGAGGGACATTTGAGATGAGCTAATCTACTCCTTCTCCCACCCTCTCTCTGTTTTAATACCAACAGCACTTTTGATTGGTAAATGATCGTATTAATAGATTTCAGATGCAGTTGGATTCAGTGAACCTACAGAGACCTTCTAAAGCAGCTAGCTAAAAGTTTATTTGGGTTTAAAATGGCTTGGAGCCTCGAATTATAAACAAACTCTTCCTCTTTCAAACCTAGTATGTAGGGAGAATAGCATTTTTTTTAACAGAAATAGCAGTGAGAAATGGCACAACTTGCCTTAATGTAATGCTGTGGTGATAAGCACGCCTTGTCCATGCTGTGCTGCAGTTCCTGCTGCAGGTGGCTGTGCTGTGTCCCAGGTGCTCTCTGAAATACAAGGTGTGTGGATGGAAGGATGAAGTCACACAGATCAGAAAGAGCTTGCAGGGAAATTTAGTGCCTATAATGGCCAAATTCCATTGTAAAAATACTTTAGTTAGGGACTGAACAAACACTCTTCTCTGTGAGTTAAGAGTTTGAGGCTTCTCTGAACTGAAATACTAATATTTGTATGTAGAATACTTGCACACTTACAAAGTACATTTTCTCTCCTGTTAGGCGTTATTCTTATCTACACTGTAGAGAGGAGAAAGCTCAAATAGTTTCAGTCAGCTGCAAAAAATGTCTTACTGCCAAGGGACACGAGCAGTGTCTCCCCTGCTCACATCTTTTTCTAGATCTTATGATCTTTCCGTAATAAAATCCTTGAATTCTGTGTTAATGGCATTGGATGTATACCTACATTCTACATGAAGCTTATGCAAGAGTAGGATGCCTGATTTTCCATAAAATGAAAACCACTGTGGGTTCTCGGGTCTTTGCTCTGCCTTTGTACATCCTGTTACCTGTGTTCTCCTGGCAAACTCTTGTGCGTCCTTCAATATTCAAAAGTCACTTCTTGCATGAGTTCCCCCTACCCAATTTGGGTCTGGCAGAGTTGGTGACTCTTGTTTCCCACTGTGTTTAAGAGCACTTATCACGCTGTGTGGCCACTATTTATTTATGTGTCTCCCATAACCACCAGGTTGGACTCCAGAAGGATAAAGACCCCATTTTTTTCACTATTGTAACCCTGGAACCTAGCACAGTTTCTGACACTTAAGAGACACTCATTGTTTGGCTAAATGGGAGAAGACAACTCATTGCCTGTTGCATTGGCTCGAGGGTTTTTTTTTTTTTTTTTTTTTTTGAGACAGAGTCTCACTCTCTTGCCTGGGCTAGAGTGCCCTGGCGTCAGCCTAGCTCACAGCAACCTCAAACTCATGGGCTCAAGCAATCCTCCTGCCTCAGCCTCCCAGGTAGCTGGGACTACAGGCACGTGCCACCATGCCCTGCTAATTTTTTCTATTTTTAGTTGGCCAATTTCTTTCTATTTTTAGTGGAGACAAGGTCTCGCTCTTGCTCAGGCTCGTCTTGAACTCCTGAGCTCAAACGATCTGCCTGCCTCGGCCTCCCAGAGTGCTAGGATTAGAGGCGTGAGCCACCGCGCCCGGCCTGGCTTGAGGGTTTTGTAAGAACATAGAAGAAATTCCCTGTGTCTGCAGGTCCCACCCAGGATGCACTGCCACTGCTACCAGCTTGCCCACACCAAGACCAGATGGAGGAGCCAGCCAGTCTTAGAGGAGCAGCCACAAGCAAGGGAGACCAGACCTTCTATTTTCAAATAAGGAAACAGAGCCCCACACCCTCAGTGTTAGCTCCTGACAGTGCTTCTCAGTCAGCCTAGTGTTCTTCCACCCACCAGAGGCAATCCTACACAGTGGTTAAGAGCTCATCCTCTGAAGTCAGACCTCCTGTGTTCGAATTCCATCTTTTCCACTTAATAACCATGTGTCATCTTGGACAACATTCTTAACTTCCCCATTCCGCAGTTTTCTCCTGTCTAAAATGAGTTGTTATAATGAATAAATTTTTAAAATGTGTATAAAATAGCATATAGAATACTCGGTACCGTATCTGGCAACTTACATGGGGCTCATAACCCTTTGTTGTTGCTGTCGCTACTATTATATTATGAAGCTTTAGAGCATGCACTGTAGTTGAAAGACAGAAATACTGAGTATCTAGTAGTAGGGATGGTTTGTCAATGTTTTCTTAGTCCGAGTTGTCCTTTGATGGGCATTTGCTTTGTGCCAACATTTGCTTAAGCACTTTACATACATCTACTCATTGTGTCCCACAATCACCCTATAAAGTAGGTATTGTCTCCATTTTGCAAGAGAAGAAATGAGCTTGAGAGAGATCAAAACAACTTGCCCAGGGCCAGAAAGCAATGGACTGTCAGACTCCAAATCACATGTGTTCTCAAGATGGAAAAATTGCTTATCATAACCAATCGGTGTCCTTTGTTGTTGACATTCTTGTTGTCGGCACTGTCTGGGCCTTTCACTGTGAGATGATTAATTCATACCTCTTCTAAGATGAGCATTTCTTTCAAATTGATTCACGTAAGCAGAAATTGAAGTGGTAAATGTTAGACTGCACAGTTCAGATGCAGGCCCTTCTGTGTGTCCAGAACTCTCTCTGCTATGGCACATCACACACTTACATTAAATTGGTTATTAACTAAAATTCTGACATATTTTTCACTTGAGCTAACAAACTAGGTCGTCTTTATTCTGTCATTTCTAAAGAAAGGACATACCTCCAAGAAAGGACAGGATATAGAAAAATACGTTTCTAATACCAGAAACTTTTCTTACTTGAGAGTTTTGCTTAGACCTATTCATGTTTACTGACTTGCACTAGGAGAAACCGCTGGGTGGACTGGAAGGGAAACCCGCATTGCTATGTGCCTGCCGCACGTCAAGCTGGGAGCACGCATTTTGGATTTAGGGCATGATGATGTCCTCATCAGCAACCAGTGCATTGAAATAAGGAGCATGGTAGCTCTGGGGCCTGCTGCCTGTGTTTCCTAGGCCGTAGAGCATTTCTCAGCTGGGAGTGTCTATACTTGTAATTTTAGCACTCAAAGGACCTTCACAGATACCATGGGGGTGTTCAAAAAGATTCTTTCTGGCAGGAAAGAATACATGGTATAGTAGGTTGTTTTTTGTTTATTTTTTAACTACCTAAATAGTAGGACAGGATGAGATGGCATATTTAAGTGCCACTTGAAAATGATACAGTAGATCAGCCCTAGGTTTCCACTCTTCATTGACAGGAGATGGCTGAAGAGAGTTCTGGCCCAGGGAAGGGAGATTAGCTAGTGCACCCCACTTCTAAATATGTTTTCACTCTCCAAAACCTTCTTCTAAGACTTCTCTAGTTGCCCTTTTTTAGATAGCTTGGTGGTTCAAATGTTGGCTCTCAAATCAAACTACCTGTATTTGAATCCCAGCTCTGCCACTTGCTAACCTTGTAACCTGGGGCAAATTACTGAATTCTCCTAGGGCTCGTTTTTTTCTGCATCTGTAAAATGAAGACAATAACAGCTTTTACCTCATGAAATAGTTCTGATAACTAAATAAGATAAACCATGTAAAGGGTTTTAGGCAATGCTTGACACACAGTTCTCGGCAATATTAGCTGTTACCACTGTTCTATGTAAGAGAGACATACATTCAGAAAATGCGCTGCTGTTCCTTTGTATCTTCTCAGGGTTTTCTCTTTGTGGTGTTTCCATTGTATCAGGGGCCCAAGAGAGTGTTCTGCATTTTAACTGCTAGCAGTCCTAGGTGCCTGTGCATTCCTAGTGCATCTAGGTTATTGGTCTCCTGTGCTGTTTGTTCCAGTCCAGGGGGCAGCAAACATTTTTCTGTAAAGGACCAGATAGTAAATAGCCTGGGCTTGAGGGCCATATACAGTCTCTGTCTCATATTTTTCCCTTTTTTTTCCTTTTTTTTCTTTTTCCCTTTTTTTCCACCCTTTAAAAATATAAGAACCATTCTTAGCTGGAGGGCCACACAAAAACAGTCTGCAGGCCACAGTTTGCTGACCCTTTTTCTCTCTGACCTGTGCTCTAACATGGCAAAAGCTTGAATACTGAGGCTGTTTTATACCATCATTCAGGTCAAAAGATGCTACTCCAAAAACAGTAAATTTTAGTGTTAAAAATGGAGTCCAGTTGAAAAATATCACACCCTCTTCTCCCACCTTCAAACTCCTACCTGTATTATATATAAGGAGTTTTTAAAGTTCCATTTCTGAGACCACGGCTGGGTTTATGAAGGAATCCATTAGGCCAATTTGACAAATGTGCCAACTTAGACAAGCTCTGTGCCTGTGATATTACTCCAGATTCACTTAGAGCTCAAGTCGTGATTTTAATTTTAAATTCCTGGGGTTTTGCACCATCAGGTCTCATGTCTGGAGCAGTCATGTTTTATGAAAATAGTGTCTGTTACTGTGAAGTTAGCTAACCATAATGAACATAAGGGTGACACTTTTTCATAGCAAAAAACAAAAATGCAGGCACAACCTTTTTGAAATGACAGTATTAAATTGCCAGCGATTATGGTGAAACAAATATTGAAATTCACAACTGAAATAGTACTTGTAAAATGTAATTGCCAGGGGGAGCATGCCAGTTCATCATTCCTTAAGCTGATTCTCTACAGGCAGAAGCATTCTACATGGTTCAGGGGGTTGGGGTGCTTATTTTAAATAAACTGCTTTCTGGCTCCTTTAAGACTGATAAGTAAGCTTGATTTATCAGGTCCTATCTTGACCTTTGAGATGCTCACGGGTAGGGTGTGTCTTTTTTCATGCTTACTCCTTCTGTGTTGGGGTTCTCTGGAGCGGTTTCTTCTGAGATGCAGATTTGCTGATGAGATGGCTTCATTTATCCCTAGGAGAGCTCCAGTGAAGGAGGTGATGGCATTTTTGGTGAAAAGAAAGATGACAGCCGGGCAGGTGAGACTGTATCCTTCTGAAGGCAAATAAAAGTAAAGTCCCAGTTTGTTGTTATCCTGGAGTTTGTATGTAATCAAAATGCTGTTTTCTTAACGAGGCTCTTTTAAAAAGCCAAGTAAATTGACCTTCATCAAACTCCCCTGGAGTCAGTCACACATGGAGCTTTAACATGGCTCTGACTTCCTCTGCTTGGCATTGAAATTCAAAAGAGAAATAAATGTTATTATCTTAAGTTAGGATAGGGTATGGAATAGGATATGATAGGAATAGGATATATGGATAGGATAGGAAAAGGAATTGTGATTTTATTGATTTTTTTTTTTTTTTTTGAGAAATGTTTGGGGATTTAGTTTGGGTTGGTTTGATTTGGCTTTTTTGGTTTTGTATTTTCCAAATTCAAACTTGAGGCTTTGGCAGTTGGAAGGACCAGCCACACACCAGCCCATAGTTCTATATGGAGAAGGCAACAAAGTTCTGTGCACCCCACTCTTGTGCTGTAGAGCAAGGTCCTCAAATCAGTTCTGTCCCCACAGAAAGGTACCTCTGTGTTTGAGAAACAACAGAGCCAATCACAACATAAAGCTGTTGCTAAAGCACGATTGCAGCCCTCCTAGCAATGCCTACCTGCTAAGCCAATCAATTATCAAAGCAATAACTACTTTAAGTTGAGTCAGCTTTGTTTTTACTTAAATAAAACCAAAAAACAATCACCCTTGTTTTAGTTCTATTTGTAAATACTAATATCCTCACTGATGTTTGAAGCCCAGGATGGCTCCGACCCAGACAAATCACCCTGGCCAGTTTCATCTGCTCTCACAGCTCGTCTCAGACGTCTGGTCACTATTTACCAGCGCTGCAACCGAAAGGAACTCTGCCGACCTGAAATTCTGGGACCAGGTAACCAAGGATACTGGGTTCAGGAAGAGATGTTCAGGAGAACCTCAGAAATGGACCTCGTCAACAAAGAAGCTCAAAAGAGGTAAAAGCCAATGGCCAAAGGGACATGCTGAGCTGCCCACTGGGTAAAGGTGACAAAAGGTAAAGCAGGTAGCTAGCGGAGGGCAAATGTATTTCTCTTCTTACGTGAAGTTAGGTTGTCTCCAGAATTCATTAGATGAACCTTCTTCACCTGTGAAGGTATTGTCATGGCGATGGGAGTCTGATGAGGTTTAGGACACCCTCTGTTTGCAATTCCCAGACTTTTATGATTTTCCAACTTGACACTCATCCCTAAGTCAGACCCCAGTCTTTGGGGATGTAGTTTAGAAACATCACACTGGAATATTTTAGACCCTCTAGTTCTTTTAGTAACAAAGGGAATGGTATACATTGAAGCTGTCTTATTATAGCTACAAGTCCTTACAAGCCTTTGAAAACAATAAATACCATAAAATGCAAACCCAGAAGGAAGGTGTAAATTACCAGGAGTTACTTGCCCATCTGAGAATTAAGCTAAAAAATACTTACAGAAGGCTAGCACCGTCTGGGAATGATGCCACCAGAAAATATCAATGAAACCGCAATTCTTTTAGTCATTATAGCTCTCTTTCTTTCTGATGAAACATCCAGTGAATTGAAAGAAGACCACATTAGCAAATTTAATTACTTCTACATACTCTTTCTGACTTCATGAAATTTGGTAATTCAGGCAAAGTATTTCTCCCACCTTGCACAGCTCCAAAGAGAAGAACCAGAGCCCCTTCTTCCCTGCTTCTTACTCTTCCACTGACCCCTCACCCCACTCCCCATTCCTAGCTGGACTCCCCCTGGGGTGGAGAGTACCATGCCCAAGAGCCCCTCATAAAGACTATGGTGGTATAGAATTATCCACCTCCCTTAAGTCATTAACTTACTTCTGTGGATATAGAGACTAGAGGACCTTTGTGTCCCAGAGAAGATAATTGATGTCGGTAGCCCATCTACATAAAATCAGGAAGAAAGCCAATGTGAGGGGGAGAGTTGGAACATGTGCACTGAAGTAGTCGCTTTCCTTCTCTGCACCAGTTTCTTCTTCTGTAAGATTAGGAGGATGAATGTAATGGTCTAGACTGTTCTCTCCAAGATTCTCTGACTTTATGTTGTCATATGGGGGGAAAAAATGAGGCAAGATATTTAAGCATATATAGTATCTTAAAAATCTTTATCTTATACAAGCAGAAGTTAATAACTAGATAATTCCTAAAATTAACCAAGAGATATCAAGTACGCACACATGGTGTAGAAATAGGCAGGTAAATACCAGAAGAAAGAGCTGAAGATTTGCAAGTGGTTTACCTCTTTGGGAGTAGGATGATAGGCTGTTTTCATTATAAGCCTCTCAGCCAACTTAACTTCAATAAAAATAAACAATAAAATAGACAAACCAGTTCTACCTACTTTATTGACTTCATGGGCTCTCATAGTTGGCATTCAATAAGTAGTTGTTGGCTTTTCTTAAAAAAGAAAAAACAACTCACTCTCCCTTTCTGATTAAATCTCAAGGTGGACTAGGAGAGAACAAGCAGACTTCTACAGAACAGTGTCTTCCTTTGGTGTCGTTTATGATCAAGAAAAGAAAACTTTTGACTGGACACAGTTCCGTATCATATCCCGTTTGGACAAGAAGTCGGATGAGAGCCTGGAACACTATTTTTATAGTTTTGTGGCTATGTGCCGGAATGTCTGTCGTCTACCTGCATGGAAAGATGGTGGTGAGAAAACTCTTTGTCAGTATATTGTCAGATGAGACAAGGAAAGAACATGCTGATTTTCAAATTGCATAATTACTTTTGGTATAACTATAAAAGTAGAGTCTATCTGTGGAATTTAGGTAAAGACAAATAGGTTTTTAGAAATTCATGAACTTCTAATTGGATCCACTCTCTTAAAATAAAACATCTCTCCCAAAATGATGTAACTCCAATAGAAGTTAAAATTCAGATTAAAACTTCAAAGACAGGCCGGACGCGGTGGCTCATGCCTGTAATCCTGGCTCTCTGGGAGGCCGAGGCGGGCGGATTGTTTGAGCTCAGGAGTTCAAAACCAGCCTGAGCAAGAGCGAGACCCCATCTTTACTAAAATTAGAAAGAAATTAATTGGACAACTAAAAATATATATAAAAAATTAGCCGGGCATGGTGGCGCATGCCTGTAGTCCCAGCTACTCGGGAGACTGAGGCAGGAGGATCGCTTGAGCCCAGGAGTTTGAGGTTGCTGTGAGCTAGGATGACGCCATGGCACTCTAGCCCGGGCAACACAGTGAGACTCTGTCTCAAAAAAAAAAAAAAAACAAAACTTCAAAGACATATTGAGAGACTACTATTAACTACTTTTTCCAAAGTAAAGTTTTTTTAAAAGTCAACATTGAGATTTATCCTACTCTGAACTTTGTGCCTTCCTTATATTAAATCTTAATGACTTTAAATGTTGTTTTATAGCTATAGAATATAAATGGCTGTCATTTAAATATCCTCTGATCCAATAGAGAGCCCTCTTGAGAAATCTGTTCCTAGTTGGCATTTGTAACAGCTTCTTTCCAATCTCTCTTCAGCCTTGTATTTTTACATAAACTTGCTCTAGACTATGTGACCATATTTTAGGAAAGCTAAAATAAACATTGAGCCAATCCAGGGTGGGTTCAGGGCTGATGACAACATGCGCAGACATTCCAACCTTTTCCCCTCCACCCCTGTGTGGCATGGTTAAAGAGTTTTCATTCAAGCCAGGGAGCTGGCTATGTTGGAAAGATCTGGACCTCGGGGTCCCATTGACAAGACCTGAAATTAAATCCAGGTTCTGCCATCTTGAACAAGGAAGCTTTATCTGAGCCTATTTCCTCATCCTCGAAATAGGCATAATGATGGTAAATGGTAGGATTTTTGTGAGAACTAAATAACATATATGAAGTGCCTAATATAGAGGCCACATAGTATATGCTTATTTAAAGGGAACTAATATTATTTCCAGGACTGGAGCTTTCATGCTTTTCTTTCACCCTCCTTGGATGTGTTCTTGTCTCATAAAAACATTCCATTCTCTTTAGCTTCCCATTTTAGCAAGGGCCCACACACCTAAAACTGCCATGCTGAGGAGCCAGGGAATTAAAATATAAGACCAAATATACAGGTGGCAGGTTTGTCCAAGGGCCACCTCAGGTGACAGGGAGTGTCCAAGGGCCACCTCAAGTGATAGGCTCTGTGTTTCCCTTTCTGTCCAGGTCTCCCAGATGCCACCATCTACATTGAACCCATCACTGAGGAACGGGCTGCAAGAACTCTGTACCGCATTGAACTGTTACGGAAGGTCCGAGAGCAAGTGCTCAAGTGTCCTCAGCTGCATGAACGCCTCCAGCTGTGCAGGCCCAGCCTCTACCTCCCAGTCTGGTGGGAGTGTGGGAAGCATGATCGAGACCTGCTCATTGGCACTGCCAAACACGGGCTGAACCGCACTGATTGTTACATCATGAACGACCCTCAGCTGTCCTTCCTGGATGCCTATAGAAACTATGCCCAGCATAAAAGATCTGACACTCAGGCACCAGGAAGTCTCTGTTGCCTTTACCAAACCAACTCCAAATTATATGAATCTCTTACATATACTCAAATGAGTAGGACTTCAGAGTCCCTTGAAAATGAACCTGAGAATCTAGTGAAAATAGAAAGCAGAAATGATCATCTCAGTCTGCCTGATGTGACTTGTGAAAATTTGATTTCTAAAGTTCAGGATGTCATTTCCATCAACCGTGATGAAAGTCTGCTGCCTGAGTCCTTAGAGAGTGTGATATATGGTAAGAAGGTGCTCAGCCAAGAACCAGGCTCCTTCCAGGAGAGCCCAAGTACCAGTACGGAATTTGGAAGAGATGCTGCTGCCATCTTGGCAAGCCAAGATGGGAATTGCCAGCCCGGTAGCCAAGAGGCAGAAGTAGCTTTAGGCCCCTCTTTTTTGAGTAGCTTAGAAGCTAGAGTAGCTCAAGTGAACATTAAAAATGGAAAACATTTGTTGATGTCTACTTCAGAGGAAGGGGAGTTCTGCTGCAATGTGGCAGAGCCAAGACCTGAAGGCATCAGGCAGCTAGAAACCAAGTGCTTAGCTTCCCCTTCCGTGGATCCAGGAGGTGAAAGTGGGTTTGTAGATATGTGTAATCTTAGTGTCTGTGACTCCAAAAGAAACCTGTCAGCAGATCAGCAATTAATTGATTTATTAGAAAACAAAAGCATAGAGAGCAAATTGATTTTGAGTCAGAACCACAGTGATGAGGAGGCGGAAGAGGAAGAAAATGAGGAGGAAAACTTAGCTGTGGCAGCAGACATGAGAGAAAGGCCAGAGGTATTGCATCTCACCGAGCCCACTACTAACATCCCAAGGGAAAAGAGCAGAGGCTTCCGTGTAAACGCAGCCAAGAAAGGAAGCCTGGAGGTGGTGAGCCAGACTCCTGGGCCTCAGAGGGCTTTCCCTCCTGCAGCCTGTCAGTGTCACTGTGAACACATGGAAAGGTGGACACATGGCCTCGAGAATGATGACTTTGAAATGGAGAAACCCGAGGCTTATAACCCAGACCTGTACAAAAGCAAAACCAATAATATCACCGTGGAGGGGGAGCCCACTGCTGTTCCATCGGAACCGTTCAAAGTGAAGCATGAGCTTTTAAAAGAACCTTGGAAAGAAAGTGCAGAGGGGAGAAAAGGTTTCCCCACATATCTTCTCGAAGGAAGTGAGCTCAAATCAGAAGACATGGATTTTGAGAATAAAGATGATTGTGATAGAGATGGAAACTGCCATATTCCAGGTACAGTATGTAGGATCTCGTGGTGTTCTGGATAAACCAATTCTCACATGATGGGGAGCTTGGGGAGAGGGGTGTTCAGTAGTTTTATAGCTTCTGAAGCAGATCTACCTACCCTCACTATGTGTTTAAAGCCAAAGGTCACTGGCCTTGGTATGAAGATGAGACAGTAGCTTATGAACTGTGGTCATTCTAGAAGATTGAGGGTGATTGTAGACAATCACGACACCTTTGCTACATCAACCATGTGATTTGGGCAGGGGCTTGTGTGCCTTTATACGGTAGATGCTGAGTATGACATCAAGGCGAAGTAGTGTGTTCTTCCACTAGATAAGGTGCTTCAAAATGGTTAAAGTAGAACAGCCTTAAGGATCCTGCAATTTAATATACATGCAGTTAATTTTTCAGGAAGTCGACAAAATATGTATAAGTTTGATCTTTGTTAAGGTAAGCAAAAATAAAGCTCCATTTGTCAAGTCATCATCAAAACCCTGTGGTTTAATGTCATTGCATTTGGTTTAGATTCTTTTCAGTAACTCAATAGAAGCAGAAATAACAAAGTTTACAACAAAAAAAAAAGTAAATTTGATCTTTTTAAATAGGGAAATCTTAGATAAGGGTTGAAGTTAGAAGGAATTTCAAAATGTTAATAAAAGAATCTAGGTGATCCTGTGATTCTCCATGCTTTTCAAAAATATATATACAAGGATTAGGGATCCTGACCAACAACAACTAATGAGTTTTACCTGTTGTTTTTATTTTTTTAGATCCAAGAGGGCATATTAGGGTAAACAAAAATAATTCCATTTTTCCTTGTCATTGTCAAAAGAAAACCAAAGAACAACTCTGTTCATGGTCCACTGCTCGGTATGGTACTCAGGAGTGTGGACAGTCACGGCTTCTCCTTTCTGGGGCAGTGATTTTACATTAAAGAGGGAAAGAGAGGAGCTAAGCTAAGCTCCCTTGAGTTATCTAGCTTCTTTTTATTTTTAAACTTCCCCCTTCTTGGTTTTAGTCATTGTGATTATTGACTGTCTTGGGAAGGGTTCTAAACCCAAATAAAAATGTACACACTAGCTAAGATAAGGACCAAGAAACTGACTTGAAAGTAGCTTGCCAGGTGTAGCAGCTCATGCCTGCAATCCTAGCATTTTGGGAGGCTGAGGCGGGAGGATTCGTTGAGGCCAGGAGTTCGAGACCAACCTGGGCCACACAGTAAGATCCCGGCTCTACTAAATATAGAAAAAATTAGCCAAGCGTAGTGGTCATGCCTATAGTCCCAGCTACTCAGGAGGCTGAAGCAGGAGGATCGCTTGAGCCCAGGAGTTTGAGGTTACAGTGAGCTATGATCACACCACTACACTCTTTTCCAGGCAACAGAGCAAGACTCTGTCTCAGAAAAAGAAAAAAAATAAGAAAGTAGCTTAATAGAATAGTAGCCCCAGCCAACCCAAAAGGAGCTGGTTTATAACCATGCCCAATCCACCTCACTCCAGGCCACAAAGGATCACTGCCATGTGTTGAATTATAAAACCCACATTGCTTTTTGAACCCTATTGTAGGGAAATCACCAAATAATAAGTTCTTGGAAACCCAGACAATCAAATGAGTTCAGGATAAAGGTAAACATGGTTTAGAGAAGAAGAAATGTTCCTGAATGGATGTCCTTTTGTGGCAGTGTCAGCCTTGCTAAGTGAGGATGGAGGCAGCGGTGACCCTGATAAGCTTTAGTGGCCATCGTGCATACACGGGGGTGGGAGTCTCTTGCACAGATGCTTTTAAAAGTGCTTTTGCAGACCTTGAAAGGGATCCTCCACACATACGAGGTATGGGCTGGGTAGGCAGGGAGGGTTAGCCCTGCATTCGAGACTATAAATCTCCCGTCCTAAAGGAGCAGTAATTAACTGATACACTGGTCAGGACCAGCCCATAGGTGTCCTGGCTTTTTTTCTAGAGTTTTCTCTCATACATCATTTTGCTTTTTCTTAAAACTCCTCTGTTTAAAACCTCTCAGTGGTACTCCCCATTGAATCTAGAATAAAATCCAATTTTCTTTCATGGCCTACGGGACTCAGCATGATCTAGATAATTTCTGCCCCTCTAGCCTCATCTGTGTACTTCATTCCTGGTCAGCATTTAGTTCCTCTGCATGTCCAGAATGGCCTTCCCATTGCCTCCTCCCCTTCGTGGGTGTTCCCTCCTCCGAGGGGCTCTCTCTACCAGCCTACCTGAGTAGGTCTTCCCTACTATTCCCTACCATGGCACCTTGTTTCTTTCCCTCTATGGCATTTATCAAGGCTTATAATTTTAGTTATTCCTTTATTGGTACTGCTTTCCTGCTGTCTTCTCTCATGAGAGTGTAAGAACCTTGAGGGCCAGAGCCACATCTGTCTTGTTTATCCAGAGTCCACTGGGCCTAGCAAGGTCCTGGTAATGGTAAGGGGTCTCTGCAGCTCCCTAGGAGATTTTTGCATGTTCAAAAGTGAAATTTTCCCATTTCAGAGGATAAATATTCTTTGTCAGTTCACCGAGAAAGAAGTCCACAGCTTTTCCTGCCTTGGGCATTTCACTATCATTTGTTCACTCCTTGTTATTACTAGGTGTAAGTGGATCTTTGAAAATCCATTTAACATTGACACTAAACTTTCACCATTACTGAGGCTTGAAAGAATGAGTCGCATTTCTGTTTCTTTCTATCAGTGAAGTAATTGAAATGTTCTAAATTTCTTTTCATCCTTCTTTTTCATGAATCAGGTCTACTTTTCCTTTAAGTTTCATGACTTTTCATCCTTCCTCATTAATATCACCCTCTTGTTATGTTACGTCTCATATTTCATAGTCTGTCCCTTCGAGTGTATCAAAGTATAAGCAACTTTCCCTTCTGCACTATACTAATAGAAAGCTTCTTTGTGGTCATTCATCTCCTCTTACTCTTGGATACACAAGAAAAATCTCCTTTCTCTTTCTTTTTTGTTATTGGGGTGTGAGTGCAGACTCATACTAGAGGACTTGCCTTCGTAGCCCCAGAGCAGGGTTTGCCTTTATGGTTCTAGAAATAGAAGGTATGGTATTAATAATTAGTATTCAATTTAAAATAAGTCAGCACATTTATTTTGTGAGCTAATTAAAAAAAACAAAAAGGAAAGACAGATTGGATGTCCTGATCTCTCAGTCTACTATCTCTTCCCAGATTATCCAGGGAAATACTCTGAAGAGGAGAGCAAGAGCTCGACATCGGGCATCACGGGAGACATTGGGGATGATCTACAGGAGGCTCGGGCTCCCACCATCGCCCAACTCCTGCAGGAAAAAACCCTCTATTCGTTCTCCGAATGGCCAAAGGTACACCCAGAGCTTGCATTTTCCCTCTAAAGCATTCTCAGCTTTGAATCCTTTATTTTAAACCTTTTAGAGTGTTTCTGAGCAACAGACCCAGAAAAATGTTTACTGCCTTTTAAAGGTATTAGTTACGTAACATTTGAACATTAAAGATCTGTGCACTTGACTAATTAGACCATAAGGTGAAAGTATCAAGTTGTTCGCATATTTATAGCGCTATGGCTTTAATTTTCATTTTCCAAACCATGAATTTTATTTTAAGGCTTATAAAGTGAGCGTGTTTGAATGTGCTCTTTTCTATTCAGCTCCTTCTGGTGAGAAAACTTGACTCTTGATCTCAGGGGAGTTTGTAAATTTGGATAACTTGGTACTTATTCCTCAGAGCTGTTATCCTTTTTTCTAGGATCGTGTGATAATTAACCGCCTAGATAATATCTGCCACGTAGTGTTAAAGGGGAAGTGGCCCTCCAGCCAGCAGTATGAGCCCTTGGGCACACTGCCCACCCCAGTATTAACCAGCAATGCTGCTTCTCGGAACAGCCTCTCAGAGCCAGAAGCAGCAGAGCATACCTTCAGCAACGGCACGGCATTGGCAGCCCAGATGCAGAAGGTGAGGCTGGAAGAATGATGTTGGCCACAAAACAAAGACAGGGGGCACTTACCACTTCTCAATTGACCTCATTCATTCAACGGAGATTTCCTGAATGGATAGGGGGTTTTGTCAAGCCATTAGTCTTAACCGAGGAATTTAGACTTTATCCTGCAGGCAGTGGAGACCTATTAAAAGTTTTGGAGCAGGAAAACGCATGATGAGAGCAGAGTTTTGCAGCCCAGCTGGAGTGGTATGCAGAGTAGGAAACTGATGAACAGAGAAGGTTCTAGACACTAGGTTAGTGGTAGGGTGGATACAAAGAAAGGGGGGACTTGGCAAGGGTGACTCCGTGACTAATACGTAAGGAAAGGGAGGCATGACTGGATCCGTGTGTTCAACCCTTGTCGAACTGAGAGAACAATGGTGGCTGATAGAAATTAGAGAAATCAAGACAGAAGTGAGTGTTTTGGTGGGAAGTGGCAGGTTTTATTGAGATACATTTTTAGCCAGCCACTGGTTCTTACTCTGGACTGCATGTTGGGGAGGGGGACCAAGGTAATGATTCTGATTTAATTTGTCTTGGCTGTGGCCTGGGTATTGGGATTTTTTTTAGTTTCCCAGATGATTCTGAGGTGTAGGTGAGATTGAGAATCTCTCAGTTATATTTTGCAACTCCAGGTATAGTTCATGAACTAGTAGCTTTAGCAGCACCTGGAAACCTATTAAAAATGAAGACTCTCGGGCTCTTCCTCAGGCCCACTGCAGTAGAATCCGCATTTTAATAAGCTGTCCAGGTGACTTAGTATGAAAGTTTGAGGAGGCTCAAACTAGAAGAACTTCTAAAAAGATGATTGGAAATAATATGAGGCCCCGGGAAATCAGTCCTGGAGATAGAGCTGGCATTCAGCCACCAAAGTGGCATTCACACCTCTGTTGCCACTTGTGTGTTCACAGGAGAGTTTCTTAGCTCCAATATTCACAAAGGATGAACAGAAGCACAGACGTCCCTATGAGTTTGAGGTGGAGAGGGATGCAAAGGCTCGCAGTCTGGAGCAGTTCTCTGCTGCCCATGGGCACCCCCCCATCGTCCTCAATGGCTGGCATGGGGAGTCAGCTATAGACCTCTCCTGCTCATCAGAGGGGTCCCCAGGAGCCACATCCCCTTTCCCTGTGAGCACCAGCACCCCTAAGATTGGGGCTATTGGTTCACTTCAAGGAGCCCTTGGCATGGATTTGTCTGGAATTCTACAAGCTGGCCTGATCCATCCAGTGACTGGACAGATTGTCAATGGAAGCCTTAGAAGAGATGATGCGGCCACAAGGAGGCGGAGGGGGAGGCGGAAACATGTTGACGGAGGGATGGATCTCATCTTCTTGAAGGAACAAACACTTCAGGCAGGAATCTTGGTGGGTATATGGAGCCGTTAAGTAAAAACATTGACCTTTCAGCCTGGCGCGGTGGCTCACGCCTGTAATCCTAGCTCTCTGGGAGGCCGAGGCGGGCGGATTGTTTGAGCTCAGGAGGTCGAGACCAGCCTGAGCAAGAGCAAGACCCCGTCTCCACTAAAAATAGAAAGAAATTAATTGGACAACTAAAAATATATAGAAAAAATTAGCCGGGCATGGTGGCGCATGCCTGTAGTCCCAGCTACTTGGGAGGCTGAGGCAGAAGGATCACTTGAGCCCAGGAGTTGAGGTTGCTATGAGCTAGGATGACGCCACGGCACTCACTCTAGCCAGGGCAACACAGTAAGACTCGGTCTCAAAAAAAAAAAAAACATTGACCTTTCTACGCTGAGAAACAAACCCTTCCTCATCAGACACAAAATATTTTGGTTTATGGGACTTTTATCCCTATTTCAGTTGTCCTGCTGTGTTTTCTGTCATTAAAAGATACCCTCCATCTTTTCCAGAAATAGTAGTTACTAACCCATTAATGGCCCTGAATCTGCTTACAACCTCGAGAAATGAGCCAGGAGGTCTCACCATTTCCAATAGAAACGACCCATCCCACATCGTTTCAGAAGAGCCACTGGTGATTGTACAGGCCAAGCAGGGTGGCAGGGTTGAGTGTGCAGCAGCTATTTCCCAGGGTCGTGTAGCTGCCCAGGGTCTGGGGGACGGGAGAAGGGGAGAAGGAACAGGAGTCAGTGCTGCCTGAATGGTGATCCTGGTCTGTTGCCTGACGATGTGCTAGGCGACATGGGGCCTGCACTGAGCCTCGCTTTGCTCCTCTGTGAAGTGCGGCGGCAGCACCTACCCAGAGATCATGCAAAGGCAGTAAGGAGATCACTGTGAACAGCAGCACAGGTCGGAACCTGTATAGCTGTATCCCCTTTAGACTGTTTAATGCTTAATGTTGTATTTTGATTTTTCCCATTTATTGGATTTTGAGCTCCAAAACAGGAATCACATTTTATCTTCTTATTTTAAAAGGAATAATAATAGCTAGTATTTACCGAGTGCCTACTGTGTGCCACACACTGTGTTCAAGATTTTGTATGATTACCCTGTTTGTTCCTACAACAACCCTGTGAAAATAGATTTTATTATTATTCCCATTTTGTAGATAAGGAAACTGAGGCTTTCAAGCAGTAAATAATTTGCCCAAGATTATCCAGGTAGTAAGTGGCAGAGCAGGAAACCAAACCAAGGACTTTGTTCTCTAGATGCTGAGAGCTTTACTACTAAGTCATATTGTTTGGGATATGTTTTCCTCTTAGACTTTCTATATAATTTGGAGAACTGAAGTTGCAGATTCTTTCCTTGCCCAATCCTGCAAACTTTTAAGAAGTTCGTTATGTTTTTTAGAAGTGCAAATCCATGGTTTCTCTGTAATAATCATAGAATTCTAATGAAATGACTGGAAGAAAAAATTTTTTCCCTTGGCTTTAGAATACTTTTTAAAATTATTTATGCAGACACTTGTTTACCACTGACATTGTATTTTATCAGTAGACCCCACTGTAGGCATTGGTAATACAGAGCTGAGTGCGACAGGCACTCAGACTCTAGAGGATGAGCAGATGAGTCAATTGCAGCATGGCATCTTCTGTTACATGAGAGAGCTGTGACCAAAGTGCTGTGGGGACAGGAGCTGCAGTGACCAGTATTGCCTGGGACAGTGGGTGGTGGTGACAAAGGAGAAACACCAAATCCCAGCATTTGGGATGGGGTTAAAGTTTGCTAAGTAGACAGGGTAGTGGGGAGCAGGCAGGTGGAAGGATTGCTCAAGATGTGCAAGAGCTCGTGCCTAGGTCAGCAGGGTGTGTGGAATTCTCATTGAGGCACCTCAGCTGAGTAATGTTAGGGTGGAAATAGATGGAAAAATTCAAGAAACACCTTACGTGTTTTCTTTGTAGAAAGTAGTTTTTATTTTGTCGTGGCTAACTACACATACTTGTTTTTCCTTCATCCAGGAAGTCCATGAAGACCCAGGACAGGCCACCTTGAGCACCACACATGCGGAAGGGCCAGGGCCTGCTGCCTCGGCCCCCGAGCCTGCCGTAGCCGCCGGCAGCCAAGCCGAGAAAGCCATTCCCAGCAAGAGTCTGCTTGACTGGCTGAGGCAGCAGGCCGACTACTCCTTAGAAGTTCCCAGCTTTGGGGCAGTAAGTGTTTGTTGGTGCTGCCCGAGATCACTATTTACTTCCTGCCGACTTGTTGCTATTTTTGATAAAAGCATGCTAAGGGAAACCAGGAAGTTGGCAGCTGTTTGAGAGAAATCTGTGCAACTGAGAACAGCATTTTAAAGTGTTTTTTTGTTTGTTTTTAAGTTTAAATTTTAGTTAAATTCTCCAGTAATAGAAATGACAGCCATGTCAAACACTGTGCCAGAAAGTAGACATGCAGGATCTTAAAAGGACAGAACTTGCCTAAGTTCAACAAAATCTTTGCCCTGTTCATGCAAAAATTGCCACACAATACCATAACTCACAGGGAAATCTTTAGGTAAGATTTCCTAATCCAGGCCGGGCACAGTGGCTCACGCCTGTAATCCTAGCACTCTGGGAGGCCGAGGCGGGAGGGTTGTTTGAGCTTAGGAGTTCGAGACCAGCCTGAGCAAGAGCGAGACCCTGTCTCTACCAAAAATAGAAAGAAATTAATTGGACAACTAAAAAAAATATATAGAAAAAATTAGCCAAGCATGGTGGTGCATGCCTGTAGTCCCAGCTACTCTGGAGGCTGAGGCAGGAGGATCACTTGAGCCCAGGAGTTTGAGGTTGCTGTGAGCTAGGCTGACGCCATGGCACTCTAGCCCAGGCAAGAGAGTGAGACTCTGTCTCCAAAAAAAAAAAAAAAAAGATTTCCTAATCCTAAATGGCATAAACTCTGCCACTTGATGAAAAGTAAGTTAATACATTACTACGTTTGGTGATTGCAGGGATGGGCTTTCTTAGTTTTACAGCTGTTTCTTTGGGACATTTCCTTCAAGTCATCTCACTGCCTTTGACCTAAATCCTTCAGATTAGAAATTTTTAGGAGAGGACACCTGATATTTTTTCTTGGTTTTTCTTTTCTCACTTGCTCATCTACCCCACCACCATCTTTGTCCTGGGTACACCTAACTACAAGAAGATGTAGGTAGCAGGTGCACAGGAAAAGGAGAACACATTCACAGATGCACACCCTTCAAAGGACAGGCAGAACCAGCCAGGCAAGTAGCAGTGGAGGGAGAATCGGAGAACATGATAAAGAGGAGGTGACTAGGGATTAGCCGTGTCCTGAGAACCTGGCTCCGGTGTCCTAGTCTGCAGGACAGGGGCGGGGGGGTGGGAGAGGCCACACAGCCTGTTTTCCAGCTGAATGCAGGAACGCTGATGCTTCAAGAAGAGGCAGCCTAGGTGAGAGCCAGGTGGCTATTTTCTTCAGCCTAACCTGGCCAGGTCCTGTGCAGAGGGCCATTAATGAGAAAACTAGCAAAACCAGCTGCAAAGCACCACCTTTATCAGAAGAATCTGTGACAGAATATTTTATAATTTTGGTCTCCATTTGCCTCCTAGAATTTTTCAGACAAACCAAAGCAGAGGAGGCCACGCTGTAAAGAACCTGGAAAATTAGATATCAGCTCTCTGAGCGGGGAAGAAGGGGTTCCTGCCGTCCCCAAGGAGCCAGAACTGAGGGTAAGGAAGAGGGCTGTGAGCATGAGGCCAGGGGGAGCATACCTCGCACACTTGAGAGAAAGCCCCCAGCTGGGTGACACCTTTCAAGAGGACAAGAAGGCCACACAGGAAGTTAATAAATACTGAGAAGGGATGCTGTGGCAATTTTACATGTAGTGAGACTCCCAGTGGTCATTTGTTTTCAGCCTTTACCTCCAAAATTGTTTGTTAAACCATTCCCAAAGCTTTTATTTTTTTTTCCTATTTATAGTTATGAGAGAAAAGAAACCTTAGCCCTCATCAGGGGTCTGTTTCCAATGTTTAACAAACCTCATTATTGGAAATTTTCATTTCCTAATCTAAGTTTTTCTGGCTGCCATATAAGACATCTCTTCCTAGTGTAGCCTCACTGGCAATGAAAAACAGCTGACTCTGACCACTGCCCTTTTCCTATTATAGAATCATGAGACTGGAAGAGACTTCAAAGGCATCTACAGAATACTTCCAGTATAACGAATCTGAGTTAATTATAGTTTACAGATGAGTACAAATTTGGACTAGAAAAGTCATAACCTCCAGGGGGCAGTAATAACATTCCAACTTGAAAATGTGTTGAGCTTGGGCAAATTATACATAAATGTGCTCTTAACCTCCTACGAGTGCATTCTGTCCAAAAAAGGAGCATCTGAAGATCCTCACGGGGACGTTTGCTCTTCGCGGGTTTTCATAAACTCAAGCTTTCCCGAATGCCTTCTGTTAAGTATTCTGCCCAGCTCCATCTTCCCTTGAGTAGGAATTCCCTTCTTGGTGAGATTGCCAGAATGTGATTTCTTTTTTTAGCTCCAAAAGACTGTCCAGCCTAGTTTTCCTCCTCATGCAGAAAGAAGCTAGTACTTAATGTTCTCGAGGAACTTGTTACTGAGTTTGTCACCTGGATTATGGCTCATCTAGCAGCTCCACAAACGATGGCCGTCCTCATCCCCATCCACTACCACAGCCCTTCGGAGGGGACCTAGGCCCTAGGTAGTTTGTCACGTTGGAAAAGCTGCCCTTTTTTTTCTCTGTTGCGTTAGTCCCAGAAAATGTCCCTTCCACCCTTTCTTTACATGTGCTTGTGCAATACAAGCCAGTTGAGCTTCTCTTTTATCCCATCTGTCTCCTCTCCTCATTACCGCCTCCCACCTTCTCCTTTTGTCTCAGCACACAGTGTCTCGACAAGGGAAGACCTCTAGTTCTTGCTTTGTTGTAGTCTGAGCTCTTGCTTTAGAGGCATGTCAAAGAAACCACAAGGTTTCCCCCTTGGCTTTCTCATTTCTTTCTCCATGTCTAACAATTTCCCTCATGTTCCCTGGAAATTAATGTTCACCCCTCCCCTGCAGACACTGACCCCTTGCCAGAAAACCCATTTCTAAGCTATTCTTGCAAGCCAGCCTCTTCCCAGAGATGCATTTCCCTCCTTTGTTAAATAAACACACTCCCTGCCTTGGAGGCTCTTTTCCTACAGTAAGGAAAGAACAGGAAGCACTTGGGCGCCTGGCCCGGGCTGCTCAGCCTCCCAACAGGGGTGACTGGTGTGTCTCTCACATCTCCTGGGATGCTGGTTTTCGAGGGTGTACTGTACCCTTTTTCTTTCCCATCCTCTCAGTCCATTCAAGCTGCCATAACAGAATACCGCAGACTGGGGGGCGGGGGGGGGAAGATTATAAACAACATAAATTTACTTCTCACAGCTCTGGAGACCAGAAAGCCCAAGATCAAGGCACCAGCAGATTCAGTGTCTGGGGAGGGCCTGTTCTGCATAGACAGCTGACTTCTCACTATGTCCTCACATGAAGAACAGGAGGAACAAGCTCTTACAAGGTCACTAATCCTATTCATAAGGGCTCAGCCCCCATGACCTAATCACCACCAAAACCCCACATCCTATTATCGTCACCTTAGGGGTAAGATTTCAACATATTAATTTGAAGGGACACAAACATTTAGTCCATAGCAAAAACCCTACCCTTTCTTTTAGAAATAGATTAAAAATCCCACAAGGAATTCTTCCTTTCTTCCTTTGAGCTCACAGGGCCCATCTGCTGTATGTGTTGTGGTTTGGCCGGGCAAAGTTCATAGACTTAGCCTAACACAGGCTGCACGTAAGGCCATAGGATTCAACTTTAGAATGCCCAGTACACAGTGGTTGCTCATTAGATATATGTATACACATATATAATATAGCTTATATGAGTAAGTTATATATGTATATATTTGTTTCACATATACATTATAGTTTTTTGTTTTTTGCTGAGCCAAACACTTTGACAGTAAATTGTAGACATGACACATCACTCCTAAGTACTTTAGTGTGCATCTCGTAAGACCAATTTCCTACCTAATTATTGCCATTATCACACATGCGTGTCAATAGTATCTAATATCTAGTCCTTGTTCAGATTCTACCAATTTTCCCAAAAATGTCTTTCAGCGTTGATTTTTGTTCTGTTTTGTTTTGGTTTTGGGATTTGTAAATGAGGAGCCACACATTGTATTTGGTTTTATTTAGGTCTCTTTTTACCCAGTGAATATCTGTTGGATGAACCTACTAACCTTCCCGGGAGGAGAAAGGAAGCTGTGGTCACCACCTTCTCTTAACTCCACCCAAGAGTTAAGTTTTAGAGTTGCAATAACTGCTACCCTGTATAGATGAAGATACTCTCCTCGGGCTGGAATGCCCACATAATCAGCTAGAAAAGCAGATTTGCCTCCAGTGTTGCCTGAACACAAGAAGCCTCCTTTTCCTTGCTTCCTTTGCCTTCTCCCCAGGCCGCCTCTGGAAGAGGAAGCAGATTTGCTTCCAGGGTATAATTACCAGGAGGGAGAACTGCCAAAGCCTGCCGTGGCCGCTGTGTGTGGTCGCCAAGCTGCTGGGAGGGGCACCTGCCTGGGGTGGGCAGCAGCTGGTGGTTGGAGCGACTTCCCTCCACAGGAAGTGGTTAAAGCCAACTTCCTGTGCCAGCATTCCTCTTGCTCTGCTGTAGGTGACAAACTGTTCTCTTCACCTCTGGGACCTTCCTGCTGCTATTCTCTAGATCCAAAGGGAAAAGGCGGCCAGCTGAGAACACTTGTGGTTCTCAGCAAGGGCAGGGAAAGGATGCTTTTTGACATCCAGATGCCTGAGGAGTGCTACTGAAGCTTAGTGGGCAGGGCCAAAGAGGCCAGAAGTCCTGTTGGGGGTGTAGGAGGGTCCTAGATGCGCTGACAAGGGAATCAAAATAAAGCATGTTAAAGGAGATCTGATTTATAGCAGATTCTTGAAAATAAGAAGGCATTATTCGTCAAGCTCTGGGCTTGTTTTTTTCCCAAAAGAAAGACTTCTGAGATGGAACATGCCCCTCTCACTGGAGAATCATGGGGGAGAGTTAGGGAACATTTGTGGATATGGAGGAAAAAGATAGCACCTTTGCCTGGCTCTTGGTTATGGGTGGGCTTCAGGAAGAGGGCTCGGAAAGGCCTGTGGTTTGAGTTGTGGTCGAGTTGTGGTTACCCTGGTCAGGCCCTGGGGCCAAGGTGGCATGCCAGTGAGAGCCTGAGACAGCTCAGTGTAGACAGAGTGACTGGCCCAGAATGAGGTGATTCGCACTGATGAGCTCAAGACAGACTGGTGAAAAATTATCCTTTTAGCCTGGCCCCAGTAAATAGGAACCAGCCAGGAATTACTCCTCTAATGACCGTCCCCAGAGCAGTTGTCCAGCACACTCCAGGGCAAACCAGCCTAGCATATTGCAAGTGGCTGGTCCTGTTGGGAAGGAGGGAGAGGTGTGGTGTGGAAAGAGCCCTGGGCTGGGAGCTGCAGACCCTGGATTCTCACTTGCTCTGTTCCTAATCAACTGTGCCCCTGGGGAGATCCCTGCCCCTCTTTTTGTGAAAAGGAAGGGGACCAAACATCCAAACATGGCAGGTTCAGAGGTTTCTTCCAGCTCTGTGATACTATTAACAAGCCAAGGCTTTTTTGAGAAGAATTTTCTCCACAAAGGTGCCATCATAAAGCTTTTCATCTGTGATGAAGTGGATTTTCTTGAATATTCTTGGGAAGGTAAAGGACAGATATGAGACTTCAAAAAATAACTATTTCTGGGGACTGGGAAACATTCATATACACATGACTAGTTGAGATAATGCTGATGGAGGCTTTAGTTTAGTACCTGATACATGGTCAGTGCTGGTTTCACGGTAGCTGGCATTTCTTCTGCGGCTCATCCTGGTCTCGCCACCACCTTCATTGCTGTCTGGAACTGCCAGTCCGCTTGCTCAGCACCCACCACCGTGGGGACTGGCACAGCCTCACACGTGTCCCCACAGCTCATAAGAACCTGAAACCAGTGCCACCAACTAACCTAACCCTACGACTGCCCCTTTTGCAAAAATCTGGTGGGTTTTCTAAGGATTTTGCTTTTTTAATAGTTTAGGGAAAAGAAAGGTGATGAAACCAGTGGGAAATGCCACAGCACCTGAAATAAAGTTCAAAAGTAGTGTCCTTGGGAAGATTATAAAGAGATTCTTAACTGCTCTCAGGCCTGGTCACCAGTCTCGGTGCTTAGATATCCTTGCCTTCCCTGACTTCTTTCTCCGCATTCTCCAGGGCTCCAGGCTTTCGTAAGAGGGGTTTTCTGGTGTCTCTCAGTGAGACCTGCATCTCCTTTCTTGCCCCAAGAGTGTGCTCTGTCGAGGAGTGCAGCCAGCTCCCTGGCTGTGGGCTGGCGGAGCTGCTGCTTGTCAGATCCCACTCCCCACTCACTCCAAACTCTTGCAGGAAGGGAAGGCATTTGCACAGAAGAGAATTCTGAAAAGTCAACAGCTGCAGCTCGTAGAGACGTGCCAGCAACTCCCCCACCTCGTGTCTGTATAGGCTCCACGTTCCGGCCCTCATGGTAACCTGTGTCCTCAGTGGGATCCAGTGATACAGGATCCCTTGAGGCCATTCTAAACATCTTATCCTCACCATTGCAGTGATCAAAGGGAAGCGGAGTGAAATGACTCCGACTTTGTATCAGGAACCATAAGAAGGAGACGCCTGGGCAGTGAGGGCCTCTTCGCTCCAGTGTGGCTTGGAAAGGGCAGCTGATGGCACTGCACCAACAGGGAAGGGCTTTTTCTTCATACAGTACTCCTCTGTAGGAGAAAACACTGAGACTGCTGAACAACACAAGTAAATTGTTTCCTTTTATAATGCCGTGGACGTGTATTACTTGATAAGGTAACTAATGATAGTGAAGAGTGGAGGGCAGTGGAGAAAGGTGTGCAGTTATCTAGGAGCCCAGAGATTGCAGACACTGAGTCCTAAGAGTTACTTCCTTTCTGTGGGGAAAACATTTCTTTCTTTATATGGGGATGATTCACATTTTTGAAACAAATTCAGAGATAGATACATCGTAATTGCAATGGTTTGTTTACCTGTGTGCAGTTAGACCAGACGCTCCAGAGAGCAGGTACACAGCACATCTGTATGGTCCTGCAGAGCTCCCGAGCCACATTCTCAAAGTGGGGAGCGTGCACAGCTGCAGCCTGTGCTTTCCTCTTCACGAGCTGTCTCCTGCTTGCTGTTGCTATCAGAGCAGTCTGCTTCCTTTGTGTAGCCTTCATCCTGGTGGGTGATGGGGAGGTGTCCACTGCACAAGGCCAGATGATTTGTGTGCAGCACTGTTGGCAGCTCAGGCCTCATACGGTGCAGACCTTGCAGGGCAGAAGTGCTTTCCTGTGGAGCTCTTTGCCAATCAAGAAAATTGGGCTGAGTATGGTAGTGCTCACCTATAGTCCCAGCTCTTGGGAGGCTGAAGCAGGAGGATGGCTTGAGCCCAAAAAGAAAATTGTAGGTTAAATCTCCAAATAGAGGAAAAATAGATGATCTCTCTTAAGGGAAACCAGAACATCAGTTATTTTGGTGGCAGTTCCTCTAAAGCGTCCTTTATTTCTTCAGCAAATGTGTACACATCCCATTACATTCAGAGAGTCGCCCTTTAGGGGTTCAGGACCCAGAGGGGAGTAGGGCACACACCCAGTGAACAAATAATGCCCCTTGTGCAAGCACTGCTTCCTGTGGGCCTGGTGATGTAGTAAACACTTTCAGTGACTCTGAAAGACAGGTTCCATTGTCATTCTCACCAAACTCTGAGAGGTTACCTGACTTGTCTTCACAGCCAGGAGGGTGCAGAGTCAGAATTTAAGCTAAGGTCTGTCTGGCTTCAAAACTCTGCTCTGCTTTGTCATTTCAATAAAAACCTTCCTGTGTTACGAGGAGGGCAAATGTTGGGATTGGTCAAGGGGTTGCAGCCATAGAGTCTCTACTGGGACTGGGTCATCTCTAGTGACGGTCTCCAGCTCCCAGCTCTCGGCCAGCTTCTCACAGGCCAGTCGCCAGTTTTGCTGGTGAGTGTGTTGGGAGCACTGCTTGGTGGTGACAGGCGCCCTGGTTGTACCTGTGCCATCAAATGCTCTTGGAGAAGCCCTTCAGGTACAGGAGGGCCAGAGAGCTGCACAAGTCTGAGCCAGTGGGTGGAAGGCGCCCCTCCCACTGGGGACTCTTCATGGAGCTGGGGATAGGCTAGGCCAGTGCAGAGCCCCAGTCATCACTCCCGGCTGACCACCTGCATCCAGTAACCTTGTATTTATTTATCCTTTTTCAGGGGTTTCTCCCAGAAAATAAGTTCAATCATACCCTGGCTGAGCCTGTCCTCCGAGATGCAGGCCCCCGCAGAAGAGGGAGGCGGCCTCGGAGTGAACTCCTGAAAGCTCCCGCCATCGTAGCGGACTCTTCCTCCGGAATGGGACCGCTGTTCATGAATGGACTGATTGCTGGGATGGACCTGGTAGGACTTCAGAACATGAGAAATATGCCAGGCATTCCCCTGACCGGACTGGTCGGGTTCCCGGCTGGCTTTGCCACGATGCCAACAGGTGAAGAGGTCAAAAGCACCCTGAGCATGCTGCCCATGATGCTGCCAGGCATGGCCACTGTGCCCCAGATGTTTGGTGTTGGGGGCCTCCTCAATGCACCCATGGCAACCACCTGCACTTCCACTGCTCCGGCGTCTCTGTCAAGCACAACGAAAAGTGGTACAGCAGCCACCGAAAAGACTACAGAAGATAAGCCGAGTAGCCATGATGTGAAAACAGACACTTTAGCTGAAGACAAGCCTGGGCCAGGTCCGTTTTCTAATCAGTCCGAACCTGCAATAACTACTAGTAGTCCTGTGGCTTTTAACCCGTTTCTCATCCCAGGAGTGTCTCCTGGACTCATTTACCCATCCATGTTTCTCTCCCCTGGCATGGGCATGGCTCTGCCGGCCATGCAGCAGTCCAGACACTCTGAAATAGTAGGTCTGGAGAGCCAGAAGCGGAAGAAGAAGAAAACAAAAGGGGACAACCTGAACCCCAACCCAGAGCCTGCCCCCAGCTGTGAAAAGGAGCCAGGCAGCGATCAGAACTGCAGCGAATCCAGTGCCCCGGTACCGCCAGAGAGAGAACTTGGGGCACAGGCTGGGGAAGGGAAACTCAAAGACTCCAACAACACCAATTAGAACTTTTTTCATTAAGAAATTATTGTGACTTGTAAGTTTCTTATCCCATAAAGGTTTGTTACTCCCTCACTTCACCTTCATGAGAACCTGTGTTTCCATAAGTAAGATTACCTACCTAATTTCCTGTCCGAGAACTATGGTGACAGATGTTAATAGTCGCAGGGTCTTACCACTTCGTTAGATAAGTGTCGTCTACCTAGTTTAGGAGGCACAGAATTCTCATTCTGTTATCCAGTTGTTCATTCCAGCAATCGTAGTTAATACAGTACTTGGTGACACGCCCTACCCCCTTCTCTTCCAAGTTTCCCACTTACTTGAGGAAGAAAATGGCAAAAGAAAGCCATCTAGCGATTTACCATTGAAGGGTTGAGGAACAGAGACAAAGAGGAGCTCTTTTTTTCTATGAGCTGGATGGAATAGAAAGAACGTGACAGGGGAACCAAAAAGCACAGAAAAGGAAGTGCTGGTGTGTATCTTTGAGTTAAAATATTTCCCTATTTTATCATGATTACTAAGTAGTATAGACAGAAGTATGTAACTAATGGTTGAAAATACACATTCATTTCTTTGTGGAAAACAAAACCCTTACCGGTAGTAATATAATTTCCCCCTTCATGGTTTTTCAGACACCTGCAGCAAGAAGAAATGCTGACCGACGAGGCATTATTTTATATATACGTATTGTCCCTCTCCCCAGTTAAAAAATGACTCTCGCCATGAGAAGGCTTTGCCCACCTTGAGTATTGCTGGCAACGGGGCGGGGGGGCGAGGGCCCGCACCCTGTAGAGCCCTCACTGCCTCACAAGCACACAGAGCGCTCTGCTCACCTTCGCTTGCAGATTTCTCTAGCCACTGACATGCCTCTCTGTGTCTGAGGAACACCGGGACCTGATGGGTTTTTGTTTTGTGCTTTCCTTCACCAGGAATAAGGCTCTTTCTGGAGCCTGCCAGAAGATAGTCACTCAACACTTTGACACTAACTGGGCCCTTTCATCAAGGCTGAGGCTGCCGAAATACATGCACCACCCTTTAGGATACAACTGTGAAAAGTTATTTTCTTCTCTCCATTATTTCTCTGTTCAGCTTGTATCTGGCAGTTGGACCCAAATTCCAAATTCTCAGTTAGTCGAGACTATGTTGCAAGTCAACATTTATTTTCTCTCCTTCCTTAGTTTCCCCACGTTTGGGTACTGAGCTGGGAAGAACCTGGCCGAGCAGCACTTCCCTGTTTTGTTCGCCTTCCCACTCCCGCTACGTCCCTTCTGATGGTCGTCTTCACAGATAGTTCACACGCTGAGACTTGAAATAAGCTCATGGTTCAGTAGTCTGGGGGCACAGGGCTGCCTAGGACCGTTGGAAATGGTGCAAGTGTTACTAGTACCAGTTTCACTTTTTGTTGTCACAATTTACTGTATTTTTACTTTTTCTGTTACAGTTTTGCTAATTTATCAGAAGGTCCAAAAGTCTGACATAACTATTTCATTTTGCATTATTTATTTATGATGCTTTTGTCATTGTCTTTTATACATTTGGGATTATAAATTATGTAAATGTTAAAATGAGCATCTCAAAGAAGTCTGTTAAATCGTGACCGAGAAAAATCAATCAGCTGTATTTTTAAAAAGTGAGTCCCAGTTTTATGAATCAGAGGTATAAGCCAGAAACTCTATAACTGATCATATAAGAAGAAATTATCTGATAGTTGAACAAATCCTATTTAATGACATCTTTGTAGCATAGATGGTCTGTAATGCTGGCAACAGATTTCTTAGAAATGCTGCTCTCTCTATTTAACTAACATTTTGTTCAGTTTTGCCTCCAGTGGAAGCAGAAAGGGTTTTTTCAGCTATTAAATCCTAAAAATCAATATAATTTATTTATGTAAAAAAAAATCACTCAATCAATATATTTTTGAACCTTTTAAGTACTAATTTTCTTTTTATCAAGTAGGAAAAAAAATGTATTTGCCCTAAATCCTTAAAATACAAATGCTATAAAAATTCCTGTATCTTGAAAGCCTTACTGCAAATGAGTATTATAGACATCCAGCAGCGTCTGGTTCTCCTTGTTGTCATTGTGTTGTTGTTGTTGTTTTGTATGAAAAAGCTGCTTTCCCTGGGTTCCACTTACAACCTCCAGTAGGTCACAGGGTTCAATGTGGATCTGATTTAAAAACCCACCAGCATGCTCAACCCCTTGTTATACCTTATCGAATCTGTATGTTAATTCTCTGGGTATTTAGGCTTCTATTTGACTGCTGTTGTGACCCTGTTTGCAAAATGAAAATGACATTCTGTGGATTATTTGCTCTGTAAGGCATAAGTGCTGCTTATGATTATTTTGACGTTTCCAAGAGCAAAAGCCAAATCTAAACTCTCTTCAGCAAACTTGAGCCTTTTCATCTAATTCCATGTCACTCACAGCCATAACTTTCCTTGATCATTCTTCACTCCATGTCTTCCATAATAAATTGTCTGTGGTCTTGATCCTGGATTTAAAAAAAAAAAAGAGAGAGTTTAAAAGTCACATTTGTATTTGAGGAATTCAGTAGCACGTGGGTGTCTGTCATTGCCTGGCCATGTTATGTGTGCATCCTGGGCACACTAGGAGTCGATCTGCTGTCTTTCCCAGGTGCCTGACCCTGCTGGGCACCCGAGGCAGAACACCTGGCTAAAACACACCATAGAAGGGAGTTGGCAGTACAGTATCCTGCTGTCTAGACACGGCGCCTGAGCACTCCCAGCTGGTGGCTCACCAGTGCCACTTAGCCCCATGCCAGATGTCCCACCTCACATCACACACCTGGAACTGATGGGGGACTGGACTTCCGTGGGTTGGAGCAGGCCCATAAAACACAGGAACACCGTGGTAGCTGGGGTTCTCAAGGCTTTTTCAGAACGTTGTGGTCCTTAGCTTTGGGAGTATGGCTTCTTAACCCCAGAAGGGCTGCATCAGAAAAGTTATCAACAAGGCTGGCGGGAAGGTGCTGACCTCTCACTTAAGATTGAGTGGGAGACCCAGCCTAAACTTGTCGGTTCCTGCTAGGAGCCAACAGATGGACAAATGACCTGAAGGATGGATGGGGCATTGTTATAAAGGCCTTAGAGATTTATTATTACAGGCTTTTCAGATCTCTAATCAAGGTGGGCTAGGTACAGTGGCTCACGCTTGTAATCCCAGCATTTGGGAAGCCAAGGTGGGAGGATTGTTTGAGGCCAGGAGTTTGAGACGAGCCTGAGCAACAAACCGCAAAACCCCATCCCTACAAAAAAAGTAGAAAAATTAGCTGGGTGAGGTGGTGTGTGCCTGTAGTCCCAGCTACTGGGGAAGTTGAGGAAGGAGGATCATTTGAGTCCAGGAGTTTGTGGTTGCAGTGAGCTACGATGACGCCACTGCACTCTAGCCAAGGCAACAGAGCAAGACCCTGTCTCCAAAAAAAAAAAAGACTTAGGGCGCCCCCTTGCATAGAGTGATAACTTCTGCAGAATAAGCAGTAAACAGTCATGGTTTCATTCTTTATCTCAAACCCTGACCCAGTAGATACTACTTCCCCATACAGGGGCAGAATAGTACTGTTAGTCCGGTATGTGGGGCCAGTGTTTGTGTGTGTTTGCCATTAGTGACCTCATTTGTCCTTGCAGCATCTTAGGCACTGGGTGGACAGATGCTGGCATCTGATCCGCCCAGTGAAAGCCAACAGAGAGGCAGCCAAGGCTATCGCATCAGTCGTGAACAGAGCTGCAGCTAGACCCCAAGGTCCCATCAACGGGAGGACACAGCACCCTGATTCTGGCTTTTGTCTCAGAGACCAAAACCGAGTGAAGAAATTACACTTGGAAAAATTGGCTCTGGAAAACACGGAACACTCAAGTAAGTGTCACACCCTCTGGAAAAACTTTAGGCTTGGTTCATTTACACCAAATGCTTTAAAATGGTTTCTTGCAAGTATTGTTCATGTGCCTAGTCTGGGAAACCACAAAAAAATTTTTTCTCAGGTGAGAAATGGGGTTCACCCAGCCCAGGGATTAGGATCTTGGCTACCTAGTGGCCAGCATTGTGGCCACTCATAATACAAACTCAGCAAGGGTAAGATGGAAAGTAGGGAAAGGGGTGAATTAAGTGCCGGCTCCTACTGGTCAGTGTGGACAAGGAGACTGAGCATGGCTGTGATAGATTGGTGCCACCAGACAGCCCGATGTCTTGAGTTCTGGCTCTGCCCAACCTCTGGAGGACAAAGGAACTAGAATGAGGAGGAGGGAGGGGGGCACCACCCGCTTGGGACACCCTTCTCCTAGTCTGTTTCCTCATCTGTAAAATGGGGATAATTGTAATTTGTACCTCTAGGCTTTTGATGGGGTTGATTGAAACGACCAAAGCCAAGTGCTTACCGCCATGCTGATTCTCTTGTGAGTCATGTGTCTGCTCCTGGACAGCCAGTGAGGATTCCCAGTCCTCCTGGAAGGAGGGAAATCAAGGAAGAGGAAGGGGCCAGAAAAGAGCTTCTTCCAAGTCCCAAGGCAAGTACAGTGGATCTGGGATTGGGCTTAAAGCACCACAGGGATCCAGCTTTCTGGCCACACATAGGAGGAAAGGGTTGCCCTCCGCAGAAGCCTGCTGTGCCGGCACAGGGAAGGGCACAGGGAGGGAGGCATGGAGGTGGAGAGCGGGGAGACTCCTGGACCTGAGACTCCTCTGTCATGGAGGTGGAGAGCGGGGAGACTCCTGGACCTGAGGGTCCCCCTCTGTGCAGAAGTACTAGATTTAGGGGGAAAGGATACCCAGTTAAACTTAGATTTCAGATAAACATTTTTTAGAATAAGTATATCCTGTGCAATATTTGGTATATAAACTAAAAAATATTTTTTTATCCAGAATTCGAATGTAACCAGACGTCCTGTATTTTATCTGGTAACCTCACCCAGTGACAGTTACTAGGCACTTCCTGTGAGTGGGATTTGTTTTAAGTATTTTATGGCCATGTTCTCAATCCCCACAATACCTCTATGAGGTTACTTCCACATAAATCAGGAAACTGAGGCCCAGAGAGGCTAACTTGCCCAGTCACCCAGCTGGTAAATGGCAGAGCTGGGCTTTGGGGACCCAGAAGGATGATTCCAGAGCCCTTCACTGCTCAGTAGGGAGCCGGGATGGGCATCTTTAGTCTAAGCTAGGAACAGGCCATCCCTCTGTAATGCAGCTCGTAAAGCAGCATCAAACACAAACTAGGGGCAAGGCAGGAGAGGGCTGCTCAGCCTGTGCCAGCCCTGAAGGCAGTGGGACACAGTTCACACAGGGAGAAAAGCATTTCTTTCCCATCCCTGCTGAGCTGGTGTTGGGAGGTCTCCAAGCTGGGACTTAGCCTGGGGACATCCTTGGTGTCTGGGTGTTCAGATTCATCGGCCCTGGGCCAAGAGGCCATGTAAGAGGCAGCAGCCAGGACGGGTGCGGTGGCTCACACCTGTAATCCTAGCACTCTGGGAGGCCGGGCGGGCAGATCATTTGAGCTCAGGAGTTCGAGACCAGCCTGAGCAAGAGCAAGACCCCATTTCTACTAAGAAAATAGAAATTAGCTGGACAACTAAAAATATATATATAAAAAAAAATCAGCCGGGCATGGTGGTGCATGCCTGTAGTCCCAGCTACTCGGGATGCTGAGGCAGAAGGATCGCTTGAGCCCAGGAGTTTGAGGTTGCTGTGAGCTAGGCTGACGTCACAGCATTCGCTCTAGCCCCGGCAACAAAGTGAGACTCTGTCTCAAAAAAAAAGAGGCAACATCAAGTCTTAGAAGGTGGAAGGAGTGGTGTCAGGGGCCCTGGGGAGGGACGGGCTGACCAGGACGGGGAGGAGACACATCTCACCCACCCAGACCCCTGCAGGCCGTGACCTTCCTCCCCACAACCAGGGCAGTTCAGCCACGTGCACCACTAAAGGTGGCCCCAGCACTGCTTAGTTGATGCCTCTGTGGGCCACTGTACCAGGCTGTGACATGCATGAACTCATCGCAAAACACGTTCTCCAGATGAGGACCTGCCTTCAGTGGCACAACTAGTGAGTGGAAGAACAGAATTTAGAAACGGGCCTGATTGCAAAAGCTGGCATTCTTGCTCTGGCCTTGGCTTCGTACATGGAGCTACAGGCCCAACATGCCGCCTTCCTAGGTGGAGTCAGCAAGCTACGGCCCACAAGCTATGAATGGACTTCACATTCATAAATAATAGAAAAATCAAAAGCAGAAGGATGTCTCATGAACATGAAAATTATATCAAACTCAAACTTCAGTGGCCATAAATAAAGTTGTATTGGAAAATAGCTATACTCATTCATATGTGTATTGTCTGTGGCTGCTTTTGTGCTACAGTATCAGTTGTCAAAGAGAATATATGGCCTGCAAAGCCTAAAATATTTACTATCTGACCCCTTACAGGAAAAGTTTGTTGACCCCTGACTTAAAGCATCAATTTTATTCATAGATTCAGTGCGTAACATAAGTCATTTAAAATATTTTTATATTAACTCAAACATGGTTTTGTATAAATATGCATCATACTGTAGAATATAAACTTAATGTCTGCTTTTACGATAAAACAAGATTTCAAAGAAACACAGGACTTTGGGCTTGACTCTTGAGGGTCCGCCTCCAAACCCCCAGGGCATACTTTCAGTTAGGAGGAAAAGTCAAAGCTGCCCTGCCCTGCCCTCTTCCTCTTCACACTGAGACTTGTTTGTGAGCAAAAGAAGAGAGCCAAAGGAGGAGAAATTTGCAGATGTTGGCAGAGAGAGGAAGGAGGCATTTCTAAAGAGAAAACCCAAAAAAGGTTAGGTTGAGGAGAGTTGGGAGAAGGAGCCCAGGAGACCAAACAGCCTTTGACTTGGGAAGGGGCCAGCAAGTGAGTCCTCTGTAGGTGGCCTGTGGGCTGGCTTGCCTGCAGAGGGGGCAATAGGGAGTCCTTCCAGGAGAATAGCCTGGCGGATGAGGTCGACATTGGTCACATTCCCTGCTGGAGCTCAGGCAACAGGAAGGCCAGACTTGGGGAGCTAAGTGCACGGAAGCCGTGGCTCCAAGCCCATGTCAGGTGCCCTGGCCCCGGCTGACTGGAAACCACATCCTAGGAGGCAGAGCTCAGAGGAAGACAGGAAAGAGCCTCAGTGAGCCCCATCCCGCAGCCAACTCCACCCTCATTTGACAGAGAGCTGTGAGCTGGCCTCCCAAAGGTGCTGGGCCTTTGGAAACTGCTTGGAGACTTCCAGACTCTCCTGCTCTGGGCCAAGCTGGGCTGCTCTTGGGGACAGATCAGACAGCACACTGCTGTTGGGGACCTGAGAGTCTGGTTGGGGGACGGGGCTGACTCAGAGGACTATGAATTCCAGTAGTCGTTGCCCACTCCTGACTCAACGCCAGGTAGAGGGACTTGAGACACAGAACGGAGTGTTGTTCTTTGTTCAGGTCTCCTGCTGGCCTGTGTAAATCACAGCACAGTGGAGGCGGCTGCTGTCAGTGGTCTCTGAGTGGTCACGGGTGATGGCAGAGGTGTGGGAGACAAGAGGGACAAAGTACCACAATTTCAAAAAAGGAAGATGGGGGCATTCGGCTAACTATAGCCTGGTAAATTTAATATCATCCCTAGTGAGCAAAATTGCAGAAAGACTTTTTAAAGCATTCGAATTACTCAGCTTGGGCTGTCATAACAAAATACTATTATTTCCTACCATTCTAGAGGCCAGAAGTCCAAGATCAAGGCCCTGAAAGGTCAATGTGTTTTCTGGGGATGGCTCTCTTGCCAGCTTCCTGACAGCCACCTTCTTGCTCCATCCTAACGTGGCATTTCCTCAGTGTGTAAGTGTGGAGGGAGAGCAAGCTCTCTGGTGTTTCTTCTAAAGACGCTAATACTGTCAGTCTGGGGCCCCACCCTTATGACCTCATTTATCCCTAATTACTTCCCTAGAGGTCCTGTCTCCAAATACATCCACACTGGGGGTTAGGGCTTCAATACATGGATTTGGGGATTTGGGGCGACACATTCAGTCCATAACAATGTGCCCAGGGTTCACCAAGAGCCGTGAAGGGAGCAGCTCCTGGTATTTTCCATAGTGATGGACACTTGTCCTGCCTGAACTAAGAAGCAGGTCTATGTCCATCTGGGAGGCCCTTTTTTAAATATATAGCAGAGTTTACAAGCTCACATGCCTGCTGGGCAAGGCAGATGTTGTACATGAGTGACACAGGCCAGACTTAAGGTGATAGGAAGTGGTGGGAACTGTGGAAACTAGAGATCTCCTGCCCTGACTAAAAGGGACAGCTGCTACCAGCTATGGCCAGTGGATGCTGTGCAGGAATGTGGGCTCTGGATCACCTGGGTTTTTTTGTTTTTTTTTTTTTCAAAAGAGGTTGAAAATTCAGATATTTATGTAAAATCTCCTGATTTTAAGTGTGTATAATAAATTCAATTTTTTTTTTTTTTTTTTTTTTTTTTTAGACAGAATCACGATATGTTGCCCTGGCTAGAGTGCTGTGGTGTCAGCCTAGCTCACAACAACCTCAAACTCCTGGGCTCAAGCGATTCTTCTGCCTCAGCCTCCCGAGTAGCTGGGACTACAGGCATGACCACCATGCCTGGCTAATTTTTTCTATATATATTTTTAGCCATCCAGCTAATTTCTATTTTTTTAGTAGAGACAGGCTGGTCTCAAACTCCTGAGCTCAAATGATCCTCCCGCCTCGGCCTCCCTGAGTGCTAGGATTACAGGCGTGAGCCATGATGCCCAGCCCCGGCCTAATGTTTAAAAAAAAAACAGTGGGCAGACAAATACCTGTCTGCCAGTTGGATCCAGCGCTCAGAGCACAAGTTCGCTACTTGAGCAATTCTAAAGCTGTGGGCATCACCAGGATCCTGATAGTACCAGCAGGTGACACGTGGGAACACTGAATCAGGATGCATGTTAAGGGAGGCGACCGTCCTGTCCCCTACTGGCATGTTCAGCTGACTCTCAGAAGCAGGGTGCCAGGACAGGCACAAGAATCCAGGTCCGTGCAGTGCTGCAGCCAGACTGAAGTGGCTTTGCAAGTCCCCTGAGTGCAGTCTACCAGCTGGGCGCGTGCGCCTGTTGTACTACTTGCTCAGGCTGACAACTGGCCCTCACCCTTCTCTGTCTCCAGCACCTTTGGGCTCCCTGAGGATCCTCAGGGACTTCCAAAAAGTGAGTGATCTTACTATAGCCACCCTGCAGGTGTGAGTGAACCCCAGCTGGGAGGGGCCCCGGCTGCCCAGAGCAGGCAGTGACTCTGCACTGCTGAGGTGTTAAGCCTCCTTCCTGGCTCTGACCAAGAGGGGGCCAGACCAAGAAGACTGGCTCCCACCCTCCTTCCCCTCCCCACTCCAGCTCTGACCCAGGCTTTTCCATTCACAGATCCCAGACTTTCCAGGCCAGCGAAGAGAGGGTGGGCCAAGGCCTGGGGGAGTGCCTTCGTGGGGAGGGAGCGAGGGCCTCGGTGGATTGTAGGAGCCTGAAGAAAGCCCCAGCCCCAGCCCCTGAGGCTCATGGGGTGGGAGACCCTTGTCAGATTTCTCCATCCAGAGCAGGACCTGTGTATGCAAGGAGCAGGCCTTCAGCTCGGATACGCCTAGTGCGGGTTTGCATCTGAGAAGGTGGGGCAGGGGAACAGGTGCTCTTGCTGGGTAGGCCCCTGAAGCTACTTCCTTTCTTCCACCAGACAAGTGGGGGTAATGGGCATTCCAGAGGGGGACAGAGAGGCAGCCCACACTCCTAGACCGAGCACAGGAGAACATGGAGCCCCCACCAGCCCCACTCTCAATGCACAACCCAGCACCCCCAACATGGGCCCAAGGAGAAGGGACTGTGATCTACCACTCGAACCCATGGGTCTAGCCTCCCCAAACTCTCTAAGGAGCAAGAGCTAAAAGAAATAAAACATCCATCCAAAGTGGAACTTGCTCAGCATAGTTAACTGGTGTTGCTCAACGTTCTAGAAATCTCAACCTTTTTCAAGTTACTGGTTGTTCCTTGCACCCTTTGGCTCCACTCTCCTTTTAGAGCTGGCCAGGCTGTGTTCATACCTTCAGGGACAAGATACGACAATGGAAAGTGGGGAAAGAAGATTCTCTGCCTGGCTTTTGAGTTTCAAAAGCAGCCCCTGGCCTGGACACGTGATAGCTAGGAGTGAAGCTTCCCAGTTACCATCCCTGCCTGTCTAGAAAAAGATTCCTGAAGGGGAGAGGAGAGGGGTGGTTGGAGGGGGTCGGTGGGGGTTAGACAAAAGGAACCACCCTTGAGCCTCCCCATCCAACGAGGCCATGGCACCTCCTTCAGCAGGAACCCACGTGCCTCCCTTGACAGGCCGGTGAAGGGACTGCCACCAGCTGGAGCGTCCACTCAGGATCAGTTCTTCTTACCCATTGGACAGCCCTCCTTTGACACCCCAGGACAACCAGAGGACCCCCATGCTGGTGCAGGACTGCAGTGTGGAGAGCCCTCCCTGCGCTTTCGTGGGGCTGGGAGAAACCAGCCTGAGGCCCCGCATCAGGCAAATGCTGGGTTAAACCCACCCTCTGCTCAGACATTGCCTTTCTGATGTGGAGTCAGGAGGCCTTGAACTCCCCACAGGCCAAGAGCAAGGGGCAGCCAGGCTCAGAGCCTACTACTGTGAAGCTGTGAGAGACTGGCATGGCACCCACCTCCCTGCAAGGGGGCAGCCCCTGGGTTACCCATGGAAGGGGCCCAGGGCCAGGGGCTACAGGATACCAGGAAGGGGCCAGCTCCCTGCATGGCCCAGGGCAGTGCTCTGGACCTCTCCCTTCCAGTCTGCTCAGTGGGGGTTCAGCTGCCTGAGCCCTGGGGCCCGTCCCAGCTCTGCTACCCTGGGCATAAGACCCTGAGATGCTGTGTCCGCCTCTTTGCGGGTGGACAGTCCTCAAACTAAGCTTAGCCTCAGGCCATGGGGCGCCTTCTCTGGCTGAAGCTTAGCTAACTGATGTTCCCATTTGATCTTGGGGCTTGGAGCGGGGGTCCTGACCCCCCCAGGCAGGGTCCCCACCTTCCTGTTAGGCTATTCCCCACGAGCCTTTTTATAAAGAGTTTGGCTGGGAGCCAGAGAATTTTTGGAAAGTATATGGGCCAAGCCAAGCTGTACAAACCTGTCTTCCTTTCAGAGCTGAAAGAGACCAGGTTGTTCCCAGACAAATGCAGAGATGGGGGCAGGACTGGGAAGAAGAAAGGAGGCTATTTTAGGAGGCCTTGCACACTTCTGAGCTCCTTCCCAGCAGGCAAAGGTGGGGTAGGATGGGGAGGCATGGCCAGAAGCAGCAGAGGTGAAGGCCTGGTGCCAGGTGTCTCATGTAGACACTCATGAAACGTGCATACACACCCCCAAAAGCACGTAGGCACAGGCACAGTTACGCAGATGCACAGGCATACAGCTGTGTATAAACATATGCTGATGTGAAATATGCACAGGTACACATACCGAGGTAGTCACACATACAGCTGCAGGGACATGCGCAAACATGCTCACATGTACAGACACACAGACACATACACACATGCGTAGACTCCTAAAGATGTACACAAAAAATGCACACTGAGCAATGCCAAGCCAAACCCAGAAGGCTGGGAGAGGGCTTGAACTCTGATGACCAGCTCTCAGGGACCCAGCACACACGTGCACACGCACACACACACACCCTGGGAGGGAACAATTTCATCCACAGGAGCTTTTGGATCCAGGGCAACATGCAATCGAGACCTTGCGCTGGGAAAGAAAGCGCCTTTGTCTGCTGGGACCAGGGCTGCAGGAGCAGCTGTGGCCTCCTCCAGGACAAAGGCCGAGCCAGTTCCTCCCCCTGGGGAGGAAGGTCAGGCCAGGCCTTGGATGGCGGGTGGGGGTGTGAGGGAGCTGGGGGCTCCAGCAGGCCCTGCCACCAACCCCAGGACACTGTGTCTGGCTGGAGGCACAGAGCCCAGAAAGCCTGTTGTTCTCAGCCCTGGCCACTCTGACCCCTGACCCTGGTCTGGTTCTGTCCTCAGAACGACTGTGGTTCTGACCCCCAGTGCTGGTGCTACGCTGACCCCGACTGAGGCCTGGCTCTGGCCCCAGGCTTCACGCCTGCCATGTGCTTGTGACCTCACTTTTTTTTTTAGCAGAGTGAAAAAAGGTCAGGCTCTGGAATTAGAAAGATGTGAAACTGAATCCTGGTCTTATCACTCTCTAGCTAAGAGACTTCAAGAATGTATGTAACCTTTGAGCCCTAAATCAGAGCTCCCGTTACCTTGCCTGATACATAGTCAGTGCACAAAACATGGAGGCAAACCCTCTATTGCGCCCACGGTGCATGGCGGCCTGTGCCCGCGTGCACATGATCTTGGGCCTTGGGCCTGGGCCTGCTGAAGCTGGCTTGGCCCTCTCGGCCCCCAGCTCCCACCAGCGCCCTCCCCTGCTGCTCCTGCCCCAGGAGGGAGGGCAGGACCCAGGCCCCATCTCCAGGGGCTGCATCTCAGGAGCTCGCCTCCTCCCTTCTGCCCTCTCCCACCCCCAAGGGGCCCTGCCCTGGCCCCTGACATCTGCTGTCTTGGAGTTGGGTTCTCTGGGGGCCAAACTTCAGTGAGAATGGCCCTGTTTTCTAACTCACAAAGATGATTTAGCCTTCGGAAACCCTCCAGGGGTGACTTAAGCACCATCTCCAGACTCTGCTTCAAAACTACATTCAGTCCTTCCATTCAGCAAATATTTACTGAAGGCCTGCTGGTCTAGATGCTGGAGAGTCCTCTGCCCCTGGGGCTGTCACTCTGGCTCCTCACACTGCTTGCTGCGTGCAAGCCTTTAGCCTGCACGTTCCCCCTCTTCCTGGGAGCTGTGATCACCCGGCAAGCACAGACATACTTCCTCTTTTGTGTCCCCACAGGACTTTGGAATGTCACTAACTTAGCTCTTTCTCCCACCCAGTCACTCCCTACAGGCTGTGGGTAGGTATCTCAAGGGCAGGGACATGCCTGGCCCAGAGCCTAGTGTGAGTCCATTGCTGTCACACTCCACAGTGGCTTCCCATAGTTAAGCGTGTTCAGGTACCACTGGCCCTTGGTGTATTTCGTTCTTTTGATCTTACTGTAACTTGGCACCTCTTTTAACTATGATGTCATTATGAAAAGTTATTATATCATAATTGAATGATACATCCTGAGAATTATTTGTCATAATTACATCATAGTTAAATAAATTGAGTCCTTGCTTTTAATAAACTCGTACTGTTTCAGGAGAGAAATGGACTGAACATGAAACTCACCTAGCATCAGTTCAGTTGCTCTGCTGTGTCACTCAAGGTACAATTGACTTGTTCATGAAATGTTGGTTGAACACTTGCCCCCTGCCAGAGCTGGGGAGGTGGGAGGGGGCCCATGGAGCCCCCCATCTAGAGGGGCCCATAGTCTAGCAGGAGGACCCAGACAGGTGAGCAGGAAATGACACTTCAATGTGACAAGTGCTGGGCAGGATGCTGGACAGATGCCGTAGGAGCACAAGGGGAGACTCCCCAGTGAGGGGGTGTAAGTAGGTGGGTCAAAGACTATTTTGCAAAACAGGGGATGTATGAGCTGAGCCTTAAAGGAGCAGTTGGATTTTTTTTCAAGTAGAGATGACAGAGGGTGAGCCAGGCAGAGGGACTAGCATTTGCAAAAGTTCTGGAAATAGGGAAATGCCCAACGTGTGAAAATGGATGGCAAAATGTTAGATGTCCTGGGCGGGGAAGTCAGGCCAGGCTGGGGAAGCAGCTGGCACCAGATAGGATTGTGAATGCCAGGGAGCCTGGGGAACTCCTGCCACATGGAGGGCACCCAACCCTGACCCCGGAGTGGCCCCCCTGAGCCATCTGCCCCTATCCTGAACACTCTGGCCCAGCCCCACCCCTCCCTCCCTCCTCCTGCCCTAGGAAACTCTGGTTTCACTGTGGTCACCTTCCCTCTATTCTTGGCTTAGAAAAAAAATTAAGAGGTAGGAATTCTTGTAAGAACTCTTTATGTATTCAAATTCTTGATCCTCCATTAAATCTTCTCTTCTTTTTTTTTGATTTGAACTTTGTTTTATTTCGTTTTGCTGGAAAGAAGCCTTCCATTGTAATGTCATGAAATCTATCACTCTGTTCCTATGATGTCTTCTCAGGAGGTTGTTCCCTATCCTACAATTGTGTAAGTATTCAGATTCTCTTCTGGTTTAAGTTCTAACATTTAAATCTTTAAGCCATCTGCGGTTTATTTTGGTGTAAGGTAGAAATCTAACTTTATTTTTTCCAAATTGTTAGCCAGTTGTTCAGTCCCATTTCTTGAGTAATCCATCATTTCTGCCCTGGTTTGTTGTTTTGGCTTTTTTTATTCCTTTGAATTTTCATTCTCCTTCTCCATTTTTAAAGTTATACTTGCTTTCTAGAAAAAAGAAGAGGAATGAGGAGGAGAGCGATGCGAAGTATGGAAATGAGTGGCTTAGAAAGTGAAAGTCTCCCCTTTCTCCCCTCCCCCAAGGTAATAACCATTAATATTTTGCTATATATCCTTTCGTTATTAGTGTTATAACACTTATTAGGTTTCTCTTAAATATAGAGATGTAGTACAAAGGAGGAAACACAAAAGGGATCAAAATCTCTACCTATCATATAGTAACATAAAAGTATGTTGGCATTTTTTAAAAGCAATATGTATATATATATAGAAGGTTGGAAAAGTCAAATAATCCTAAAAGTTACAAAAGGAAAAATGAACACTTCTCTCACACTCACCACTGCCCCACACCAAGTCCCTCTCCCTAAAGGTAACCACTGTTAAAATTTCCTATTTGCTTTACTCTGAAGTGCATTTCTTTGGCACAGTCTGCATTCTCATCTGTAGACATCTATTTCTGGACTTTTTATTTTCCGTGCTGTTTCTCTCTCTGCTGTTCTGGTGCTAGTGCCATACTGTTTGAAGTATTCTGGTTTTACCATATGTTTTAACGGCTAGGTGGTTAAGTCTTGCCTTAGTGTTCTTCATTTGCAGAGATATTGTAACTATTCTACACTTACTTTCCACGCCAACTTTGTATTCCCTCCCCCACCACCCTGCCAATTTGATTGGAAATTTGTTGAAATTGCATTGTTTTTATAGATTAATTTGGAAATGATGATCTTGTTTATGGTAATGAGTTTTCCCTTTGTGGACATCTCTCTCCTGTGACTACATTCGGATTTTGTGGCTTTTCTTATTTGGGATCCTTGAACATCTCTCCTTAGAGCATTCTTAATTTTAGTTCAACTGATGTTATAGCTGCAGCCACCTAAGAGGAAAAAGGTTGGGAGACTTGGTCTCTGTCTTCCCACACCCGAGGGCCATCAGGTAGAAGAGGGTGTAGACTGCTCAGCAAAGCTCCAGAGAGCAGAACTCGGACTAGATGGGGGTCACCCAGAGGCCGCCTTTGGCTCAGCGAACGGAAGAATGTTCTATCTGTCAGAGCTGCCGGCCGTGGAACAAGCCGCTGGGGGAGGCAGTGAGCTGTCTCCATGACTGGCTCTTTTCCAGTGTTCCAGGGAAATTGCAGCCCGTGCCGCCCAGCGGCTTCGGGGTTGGCAAGAGGAGCAGGGAAGGATGCTGGGTTATGAGGGCCCCTGGTCTTTCCACGCTTCCCAAAGGGAAAGGCCCAAGGCTTTCCGATCCGCACTCTGTGCCCTCACCTCGCTTCCCTTTCCGCAGTGACCACTGTAGGTGGGATGGCGTTCGTCTACTTTACAGCCAGAGACAGTGCGTCTCAGCGAGGCCAAGTGACTTAACCGAGCTCACGCAGCTACGACTGGTGCAACCGGGATTCCACAGCAGACCCTCCCAGGCTGCCTTTCTGGCTGTCCCCTGGGAGGCCCTGCTCAGAGTCAGGGCTGACAGAAAGAAGGCTGGAGCACCCTCCCTGTCTTTCAGGCCGCGGACAGCAGCTGGGCAGGTGAGTGGCCCAGTGGGCAACAAGAAGGCACCCCTGGCTCCGCTCCCTTCCCCGGTCCTGCATGTACGTCTGTCTCTCCCCCAGGCAGCTCTCAGCTTGGCTCACAGTGTCCTCAGGGGGCCAACGGGCTTCTTGATTCCAGGCTGCACATCTGGAAGTTGACGCTATTAAAACAAACCCTATTATATAACAAACAGACATCTGGAACTCATTAGCACTGAGTTTTTAGAAAAAGAAATTGTTTTGGATATGCTCTCTCCTAAGAATGTGGCAAAGCGCCCTCGCCCTGGCTGTCCAGGAACCCAGGGACCAAGCGGCCTCTCCTGGGCCTGTATTTCAAGGTATTGCAGGCCAGGCCAGAGGTAGAGACAGACTCCCCCCACTTCCCCAAGGCAGGCAGCTTTGCTGTCTCCTGCTGGTTACATCTTTGGAAGGCTCCTTTCCAATTTCATTCAAATATTTGGTCAACAAACACTTGTGTGCCTACTATGTGCTATATGCTGCCAACTCCATATCATTCATATGCCCATCCCAACACCCCCAACAGACCTAAGTACTCCATCATGGCTTAAGAGAAAAGATCATTGCCAGGCATGGTGGCTCACACCTGTAATCCTAGCACTCTGGGAGGCCGAGGCAGTAGGATCGCTTGAGGCCAGGAGTTCAAGACCAGCCTGGGCTACATGGCAAATCCCCATCTCTACCAAAAATAGAAAAATTAGCCAGGCATGGTGGTGTGTGCCTGTAGTCCAAGCTACTCAGGAAGCTGAGGCAGGAGGATTGCTCAAGCCTTGGAGTTCAGTGTCACAGTGAGCTATGATGGTGCCACAGCACTCCAGCCTGGGCAACAGAGTGAGACTCTGTCTCAAAAAAAAAAAAGAATCATGGACTTCCCTGGATCCTAAACAGCAATGCTTAAACAACTCTGGACCTCAATTTGCTCGAACTCGAAGTCTGAACAACTTAGCTAGTCCCTAGAACTTCCTTACACCCTCAGGCCTCTCCCCACATTGTCTCCCTACTGCCCCTCCCTGGACCCAGGTGTACTGGGGCTAAAACATTGGTGGGAGACACTGAAGTTCAAATGGCTTGGGCATAGGGTCAGGGTGACTCGATTTAGCAATTTAGCAATGAAGAGGCTTTATGAGAAATGTCTGGCTAACATGCTCAGATGAAAATTTTATTTTTTAATTCTTGTCCCCAACATTTTATGATGAAAATTTTCAAACATACAGAAAAGTTGAAATTGTACAGTGAACACCCACATACACCAACTACCTAGATGCTCCAACTATACTTGCATTTTCACAAATCTATCCATCCATTCACCCATCCATCAGTTCAAAAACTATTGGCAGACATTCAATATACTTTACCCCTTAGTATGCATGCATATCATTAACTAGAGTTTGATATTTGTTTCTGGTTTTCTTCGAGGCGAAATTAACAGACAATGAAATGCACAAGTCTTAAGCTCACTATTCCAGTGAGTTTGACAAATGTAGATACCTGTGTAACTCAAACGCCTATCACCACATACAATTTTCCATCAACCCAGAAAGTTCCCCAGGCCCCTTCCCAGCATGTGCCCAACCCCCACTCTCACCATTCTTGTTTGTTTCACCATAGTCTAGTCTATGGGCTGAATTGTGTCCTTTCAAAATTTACATGTTGAAGTCCTAACCCCCAATACTTGAAAATGTGATTATATTTGGAGATTGGATCTTCAAAGAGGTAATTAAGTTAAAATGAAGTCATCAGGATGGGAGCTGATCCAATATGATTAGTGTCTGTAAACTAAGAGGAAATTAGGACAGAGACACCCACAGCGTGACAACCGTGCGATGTCACTGGGAGAAAATGGTCATTTACAAGCCAAGGAGAGAGGCCTCAGAAGAAACCAGCCCTGCAACACCTTAACCACAGGCTTCTATCCTTCAGAATTGTGAGACAGTAAATTTCTATTGTTCAAGCCACCCAGTCTGTGGTACTTTGCTATGGCAGCTCTAGCAAAGTAATATACTTATCTTTTCTAAAATTTCGTATAAATAAAAGCATACACTATGTGCTCTTCATGTCTGGCTTATTGTGCCTAGCATAAGGCTGCTGGGATTCCTCCGTGTTGCTACACAAACCAGTGCTTTGTTCTTTTTTCATTGCCGAGTAGTATTCCATTATATGACTATTTCACAGTTTGTTTAGCCAAGGCAATTTATTTTTTAATAACAGGAAATCATTTCATAACATTTCATTTTACTGTATGTCCTTTATGTCATCCCAGAAATAGAGCAGACATTCCACAGTCGGCCCTGCTCAGCAGGGAGCTTCAGAACCACGCTCAAGTGTCTAATCATCTGATAAAACGCATTACACCTCCTGAAATGAAAAGTTCTTAGAGAAGAGATTAAATTAGTAATGCATCATTTTTATCTCAGCAAATGCAGACAAATCCGTGATGTCACGAGAGCCTTAGATCTTCACTTCTTTGGTTACAAGCAGCACAGTGATGACATTGGCTTTGGAGTCAGGCAGCTCTGGCTTTCACTCTTAATTGCTATGTGACCTTGGGCAAGTCACTTAACCTCTCTGAGCCTCACTTGCCTTTTCCCCAGAAAAATGAGGCTAATGATTCCTTCCCTCAGGGTTGCTTGAAGACTGAATGAACTAATGAGTTCATGGTAGAAAAAGTGAAGACTCAGGAAACATTCAATGTTGTGATTTGTCCCATTCAGCAGCCATCAGGGCCAGAACCTCTTACTGGATAGGGCAGCAGAAGTGGATTTCTAGGCCACTACGAGTAAAAAATGAGCCTTCTCACTGCCAAATGTAAAAGCGGAGACCGAGGAGCAGGGTGGTGAGGCCTGTGTCAAATCACCAAGCTGCCAAGATCAATTAAGTGGATGCAATTGGAGCAGACATGGTACTTCCGGAGTTTCATGAAATATACTCTGAATTGTGGGATCAAAAGTACTTCCAGTTTGCACAAGTTTTGCACACGTTTGACCATTTCTGTGGATTATTTTGTTCTATCTGAATGGGGCATTTCAGAAATTCGTTTCACTTCGACACGATCATTTCTAGGAAAGTGTAAATTTTGATTTGATGATCTGGGAACCCATCCTTTATCATAGATATTAATTTAATACATTTCTTCTGACAAAGTAGGAGAAATGCAGAATCTGAACGGGCATCATGCGTTTTACCTCGGAAGCTCTTTTCATCTGAAAGAAATATTTTTCAACTTTGAAGTCCTCAGGAATTGTTTTTTGGCATCATCTATCCGCTCCATCCCAAGGGGCCTTTAAAGGGCGCTCAGATAAGGATCTCTCAGATGATGATCATTTTTGGCTTTTAAAAGGAAAAGAAAATGTCTATAATTTCACTTTGAAGCTGTTTAGAAAAAATTCCTGTAACACCTAACATGGTAAAAAAAAATTCAAAACAGAAGATAACATACGGAAACGGTGATAGCCACCGGTGCTCTGATTCCCTGCAGGATTCGAAGCGTCGTTGGCTGCAATGTCCCGTGTTCTAATGGCATCTGGAAGTTGTGCAGTCGCAGCTGAAGACGCACCGTGAGGCCTGGTCCAATGTGCTTTAAAGAAGTCACCCTACCTCCAGCACCCTTCATCTTCACCCACTTCCAAAGGCTTGGAAAGCTCTTTTGGCGGGTATGTTGCATTGCGCCAAGAACAGAATTGAGAGCAATTTAAGGTTCCTTCCTTTCCTCACAGAATGTCATCATTTACTAGAACCAAAAAAAATGTGCAGAACTCCTCAAATCTCCTTCAGTGCTGGTCAATTTTCTATGCATGCTAGATGCATTGTCATAGACCTCGTAGTGGGTTTATTCAATCAATTCCTCTTAGCTTTTTGTTTTTCTTTTGCGCTTATATGTTTATAACACTGCACAATTGATCCCAGTCACGTCTTCCACATCCAGGAAACCTGAGAACTTGTCTTTAATTAAACTTCCGGGATGATGGCAGCCAGAGTATCCCACTGCCCTCCTTTTCCAGTTCCAACGGGCTCCTGCAGCACAGCTCCAGATCGGCCAGCAGCCAGGCCTAGAGAAGTGGGCAGGGCCTTTGTACTGAGAGGGCCGGCCTAGGACAGTCTCCCTCTGGGCCAGACAGTAGGGACCCAAAGCAGAGAGAGCCTTGGGTGAGAATCAGATCTCCGCGGTTCCAAGAGAGAGATTGGCTCAGGGATGCACCAGAGGAGAGGCAGAGCCAGCAGCCCTGGCTGGTCCTGGGAGGACCTGCACGATCCCTCGGCTGGGAGATGGAGATGCAGACAGAGCTCCCTCCTGGGGCACAGCGAGGCACAGCCAATCTGTCAGCTGGACCTGAGCCCCAGAGATGATTGGGGCAAAGGGAGGAAGATCAGCACCTGAGGGAATCCAGCAGCCAGGAAGGAAGAGCCTGCAATTAGCTCAGAACTGCAAGAGGAGACCAACCACAACCTGTAAAACAACAGGAAAAGAAAAGAAAACAAAAACAGCTCTTTACAAAAAAAAATCAAATGCAAAAGAAAATTCTTTCCCAAACTAGGAAACATGGTTTTAAATTTAAAATGAATTGGAGGAGAGAATGGAGAACTGGGAATCCAAGTGGAAGGGATAATGCAAAACCCAAAGCAAAAATATAAAAGTGCCTAGGAGAGAGAGATCCGGGAGCCGTAATATGTAAATAATGAAAATAAGAGTAAAAATCCCAGAAGGAAAAAAAAAAAAAAGAATAGAGGAGAAGCAATCATTTTTAAAATGAGAAAGAAAATTTTCCATGGGTTGAAGAACTCCTTGGGTTTGCAGATCGAAAGGCTCATTGAGTTCCAGGCAGGAATGATGGAAAAAAGACGCACATCGAGGCATAGCCTGGGAACGTTCCCGAATTCCGTGATTAAAGAGAAAACTCATACGAGCTTCCCAAATGAGAAAATAAGTTGCATAGAAATAAGAGATTCAGACGGAAATCATATATCTCGTTTGCAATGCTACAAAGCAGTGTCAATCATCTCCACAGGCCACGGAGAGGAAAGCATCCTAAACCAGCCCGGGTGCGATTCACCTTCCCAGGATGGAAAAAATGCAAAGATTCAGAGAGAATTTCCCCACAACGGGGAAACGTGAGAAAGGAATCTAATCAGGCAGTGAATGAATCAGACTAGAGTCGAGAAAGATGAAGCAAAGAGGAGGCCGTGGTGAGCCATGACCCACCTAACCGTGTGTTGTTAGCTCCAAATGGACAATGAGAGATGAGACAGAATTTGTAATATAAGCGCTAAATAAGTATTTTCTTTTTAACAGAAGAGAGATGCAACAAGATGTATTGCTAGCCTACAGTGAAAAGTGCTGGATGATCTCAGCAAAATGTAGGTGTTGAGCAGTGAAAG
>CAUYSK010038211.1:0-59544 GCA_963575035.1 Avahi laniger | reverse complement strand
AATTTCTTTCTATTTTTGGTAGAGACGGGGTCTCGCTCTTGCTCAGGCTGGTCTCGAACTCCTGAGCTCAGAACGATCCGCCCACCTCGGCCTCCCAGAGTGCTAGGATTACAGGCGTGAGCCACCGCGCCCGGCCTTGCTTTTTCTTTATATTTGCTATTTAGTTTTTGAGAATTGCTTCCTTCTGTATTTCCTGGAGATTTACTGGGATTCCATGAGCCAGGAGTACCCTGTGCTTGGGCTGCTAATAATTGAGATGTATCTCTTCATGGTATGGTTACTTCATTTATTCCCCTTCTAGGTATGGGCATATTCTTACAGACTAGACACTTTGAGTTTGTGGGAAGGAGTCCACCGTTTATATAAAAGGTGAACTTTTCATTATAAGCCTTGTAAATTCAGATCAGGCTCACCAGGCCACTTAATTGCATGGTAACTATGCTTGAAAAGTAGCCCAAGGATTTGCCTACAGTTTCGGGAGCAAGGATGTCTGGCTTTGCTGTGATCTGCCTCACTGCCTCTTTTGTGTTTTTCCTCTTTGCTTGGTCTCAATTTTAGCATCTTTGAAATTTAAGTGACAATTTTTGAAGATAACATTTTCAATACTATTCTTGGAAGTGTTGAAATTAATCAAAAATTGTTTCTGACAGGGCTTGCCTCTTGAAATTAGAGTTTCTTTTCCATTTTGAAATTTCTTTTCAACTTTTTATTATGGGAAATTTCAAACATTCAAAAGTAAAGAGAATTCACCTTAACATTTTTTGTTTTGTTTTTTTCAGGGACAGGGTCTCACTGTGTTGCCCAGGCTGGACTTGAACTCCTGGCTCAAGCAACCCTCCCAAGTAGCTGAGACTACATGCAGACACCACTGCACCTGGCTCTCACCTTAAGTTTTGCGAATAATATGTAGCAAAGAATATTTTCTGACATCTGTCACATTTAGCATGCTGAAATTCTAGAGTCATAATGAGGTTCCAGAACAAATAGATACATGGATAACAAGTCATTCTTTGGCTTTTGTTTTAAAATTTCCTTGTACTCTCATCTTGGCTATATTTAGTCGTGTCTTTCAGTTCTGGCTCTAACCCAGTGCCTTGTAATTTTACAGCTTGCTAGGCAAGATAAATAATTGGGTTTAGGATTTGTACAGAATTTATGTCAGAAAGTTGGGATTTGCTTTATTTCATCTGTTACTCAGTTTTACCTCCCATATGCCCATTTCCAGCAGGTAGTCAGGTATTTTTATTGGCACTGGAGCTTTATGGCAAAAGTCTCGAGGCTTGGGACAACCTCACGTAAAATTGCGGAGGAGAGCCCCAGATGACATTGAGTCGCCTGGAGCACCAGTGCCTCAAGTCTGCTTTCCTAGACCCCTTTGTGTTTGTTGCTCTTGTGTTTCTTTTTTATAGTCCATTTTGCACTGGTCCATCCTTTTCTTTTATCCCAGCTGACCATATGCAAATAAAGCAGTCTTAAGTTTGAGTACTTAAGTTTTGGGTTTTAAAAGGTGACATAAATGTATAATATGTTTTGAGTTTTTGGGTATAGTTATGGAAATAATAGTAATACATTGCTGACTGTTCCAGGCGCTGTCCTGAGCACTGACAGACTTAATGTCTGTAAATGTGATGCCTTTTAACAGCCCTTGAGGCATATCATCGAATTAAAGACACCATTGGTTGAATTGTACCACCAAGAAAGAAAAATTACTGCTAATGAAATTCAGGTGTAGCGCTCACGCCTGTAATCCCAACACTTTGGGAGGCTGAGACAGGAGGATCGCTTGAGCGCAGGAGTTCCAGACCAGCTTGGGCAACATAGCAGGACCCCATCTCTTAAAAAAATAAACTCACGACCTTGTATCTTATCCAGTTTCCTAGTTTGAATGCCTGTCTTTTACGTGATATTGTCTTCCAACAAGGCTGTCGTGATAGAAGAAATGTGTATTTGGGCTCTACCCCTGGTTCCTGGCACATAGCTCCTAAAAACCTTGGAATCTCCAAAGTGATTAAGTGTCTTTTTGTAGGCTAGGGAGATGACTGGTGGCTGGGGGCTCCTCACCAGGGGGACCAACCATGTGATTAGAGGGTCAGAAAGGGAGAGGAGCTGAAGGTTGAGATGATACCAGTGGCCAATGATATAATCAGTCACGGCCACATAGTGAAGTCTTCTAAAAACCCAAAAGGACAGGGCTTCCAGATAGCTGAATGGAATGCTGGACACTTGCCCTGCACACCTCTTTCATCTGGCTCTTCACGAGTTCCGTAACCTTGAGGAGTGGGTAGTGAAGCCCTACTTCATAGCCTGCTGGTCAGAAGTACAGGTGGGCCTGTAATCCTAGCTCTCTGGGAGGCCGAGGCGGGCGGATCGTTCTGAGCTCAGGAGTTCGAGACCAGCCTGAGCAAGAGCGAGACCCCGTCTCTACCAAAAATATAAAGAAATTAATTGGACAGCTAAAAATATATATAGAAAAAATTAGCCGGGCATGGTGGCTCATGCCTGTAGTCCCAGCTACTCGGGAGGCTGAGACGGTAGGATTGCTTGAGCCCAGGAGTTTGAGGTTGCTGTGAGCTACGCTGACGCCACGGCACTCGCCCCAGGCAAGAGAGTGAGACTCTGTCCCAAAAAAAAAAAAAAAAAGTAAAAGAACGCAATATTAACCGTGAAATTAAGTGGAGAGTATCCTAGCTAGTCCCCAGCCAGGAGAATAAAACTGAGCCACAAACACATAGTGAAATTCCCTCTATACAGCAAGGAACTTCACACAGCAGGCTCTTAACATTACCCCCAGTTCCCAAGTAGGGAATGTTTTAAAGCCTAGTTACCAGATGCTCAGCTTCGCTTGACATTTGTCCTCACAAATAATGTTTTTCCACGATTTGTGGCTATTAAGATGACAGGAAAGGTTAGCAGAGCCAAAAGCCCATTGTGACCCATAGTATAGCTCCTATACAATAAAAGGAGAAAGGTAAGAAGGCCTTGGAGGACAAGAAGTCCATACTATGGAGCCCCTCTTATCTGGCCTGATGTCAGGATCAATGTGTACAGTGTCACTGACCAACAGGCTTCTCTGAACTTGATTCGGGTTCTGCTTCACTTTCTTCTGCAGTTTCTGAAGCCTGTAAGGCAGGGTACGAAGCTCTGGTGAAAGACTTCCAGGCCAGCCGCAGCGAACCTAGCAAGTTGTTCTTAAGGTCCATACTCATCCTGGTCAAGCCTTCTCTCAGTTCTGAAACACAAAAAAACATTAAATGATTTACAGAGAGTTTAGGGTCCATTCAGTCTGCACTGGCCAAAGGTCTAGAATTATCAAGTCCTATACTTAGCCTTACCTAAATGCATCCGCTTCCTGCCTTTATGATGTGGGATCAGCATTGGCTCAAATTCCACTTCCGGGACCACCATTGGTTCAATCCTATAAGCTACAGGATCAAACTACATAGGAAAAAATAATACCGACATTTACCTCTGCTGAAGAAAGATAGTCTGAGAAACTATGTATCTTAAGCAAGAATAATTTTAAGTTCATTAAAAACTGTACACTTGTAGGCTCCGTCACTTCCAGATCAATACTATTATAAGTTGTCTCATTACTAGAGAACGGTATAGAAAAAAACCAAATCAATAGAAAATCATATGGTCTTTACCAATAAGCCCTAATATTCATATAAAATACAATAGCTAGGCCGGGCGTGGTGGCTCACGCCTGTAATCCTAGCACTCTGGGAGGCCGAGGTGGGCGGATCCTTCTGAGCTCAGGAGTTCGAGACCAGCCTGAGCAAGAGTGAGACCCCATCTCTACCAAAAATAGAAAGAAATTAATTGGACAGCTAAAAATATATATAGAAAAAAAAAAATTAGCCGGGCACGGCGGTGCATGCCTGTAGTCCCAGCTACTTGGGAGGCTGAGACAGTAGGATTGCTCGAGTCCAGGAGTTTGAGGTTGCTGTGAGCTAGGCTGACGCCACGGCACTCACTCCAGGCAAGAGAGTGAGACTCTGTCTCAAAAAAAAAAAAAAAAAATCACATTGTACACTATAAATACATACACTTTCTATTTGTCAATAAAAAATAAATAAAAATCTAAAAGCAAAAATTTTTAAAAAGGAAGCAATTTCATTAAATCAGCTACCCTTTCGTGGGCAGGAAGGACACAGAAAGAGAACTTTGCTAGCCATCTGGGAGGTGAAGCTCATTCCCTGTGGCTCCATAAGGAGGAATGACTCAGGGAAGTAGAGTGGTCAGGAGCAGAGAAGGTATTCCAGAGTTCAGACCTGGAATGTTCTGTCTTGGGCAGGTTACTTAGCCTCCTTTAGCCTTACTTGTGGGTAATGATAACATTACCCACCTCACGGGACTGCTTTGATGATTAAATTTGAAAATAAAAATTCAGCACTCAGAATGGAGACTGACACTTAGTAGCTGCTTAGTTAATGGTGTCACTGTTATTTTTATAATTACTATCATTACGTTAACTCTGATGAGGTTGGAGATTAAAGTGTGATGTATTTTATGATTTTTTTTTTTTATCTTGCTCCCCCTTACTTTCCCATGAAATCATTCCTAATTAGCAATTCAGACCAGTAGATTAATACTTTGACTATTTCAGCAACAAACATATGCAGGAATGACCAAAACTCCATGTGGCCAGAGGCCAAGTGTAAACTGTTCACTGCTATAATCTCAGTGCCTAGTAGTGCTACTCTACAGCCGGCACATAGTAGACCCAGGAAACATTTGGTGAATAAAGTGTTGAATAAAATAATTAACAGGTCCTTTGATTGCAACCCATAGTTCCTGAAACTAGGGCATGATCTATCTGCCAAATAATGCCCTTTTCCCAATAATTTGGACTAGAGGTCCTACTAAAAGATTTTTTAAAAAATCATCTCATATCTCCACCACTCCAGTGTTAACTGGTACTTCTAGTTCTTGTCCACATTCCCACATGGTTTTTTATTTTGTGCAATATGATTGTTCACACTAGTTTATATTCTGCTCTTTCATTGAGTATTTGAGACTCATTCCATCACGCTAATCAACACATTATTAAACCAAACATCTATTAGGAAACATTTTCATTTTGTTTCTATTGAATTGTTTCCACAAATACTGTAAGTAGCTCCTCAACATTTTTCATGGGTGAATCTATATTTTATTTTCCCCAAATTCGCACAGTATATTGCATGGATCCTTTCACCTAGTAAGTACTTTTAAAATGATCTCTTGAATGGGACACGGGAGATAGAGCGAAGGGTGTAGAGGAGAATCATTAAAATGTTCAATTTTTCCAACGATGCTCCTAATTAGCTCTATGGAAGTATGAAAGCACTGAATTTTTAACAGCAAAAAGAATCTCATTAGGAAAGAAAACACTTCATTCAAAGTTAAGCTAGAACATAGATGGAACCCTGTCAAAAAGGTATTATCTAATCTCGTGAAGGGCTTGTCTACTGGGGATTTCTCCGTAAATGACAAGCAGGTAAAACACAAAGTACAGGTACACCTGTATACGTGGAAAAAGAGACAACGAGAATCAAAGGAAAGGATCTACATCATGCTGCATGGAGCACATCTAATTACAGGACTCTGAGGAACCTTACATGGATCAGCCTCCTAAACCTAAGGTTCTAACGTAGGATAAGCCTAAAAACAAATAATGACAGTATGCAACTAGCTCTCACTGCATTCGAATGATTAAAGCATGGATCTTATTTCCTAATTTCTAATATTGCTATTTGTAAATGTTTAATTTTCAGGTTTTCATCTCAGGTGCTTTTGGAGGGGCCCTCCAAAAGTATGCACATATGCAATACCTGTATTTTTTAATTTACTCTTTCTTGCAGCAAGTTATGTAGCCGTTGGAACGCACACATGAGCACACCCTACCTACATTTCACCTAATGTTTTCAAAATTTTTATCTTGACTTGATTTCTATCCAGGGAAATTGTAAACTAATTAAAATTTCGCTCAAGCTTCTCAAGTCCCTTCCTTAGCCCAGCCTCCTTAGCATAAATTCCATTTCATTGTAAAGCTCCATTTCTTCCATTTCGTCTCAGCCAACAATTGTGGCTGCTACCAGCTGAAAATATTCTTGAACACAGAGGGCCTACGTTATATTGCAGAAGGTGCAATGGGAGCAATGATATTTTATTCATTTGAATAAAAAAAATAGTTGCTCCTAGTAAATAAATATGCCTTAAATTCACACCCTAATGAGTTTTTAAAATTCTATGGCCAACATCACTAATAATGAGACAAACTGAACACCATGTACCTCCTAATATGTTATAAAGAAGAACACGGTATTGCTTCTCTCGTATTACTGCCAAAAAATGCATAAGGTGAATCTAATCATGGGGACACATTGTCTTTCCATAAAACCAAAATACAAAACCAAAGGTGCAAATTTCAGAACATTCAAAGTCAGGATTCTGGCTTTTAGAGCACAAGTAATTCATTCATGACTCTGTCATAAATAGTGTATCACTGTAAATTGCTATTATGTTTTTAATGTGTACATTTGTATGTAATCTGTATCATACAACATATCCTTTTCATTTTGGTATTTCCTGACTTTGTCACATATTGTCGCACATGTTTTAATAGTTTAGGAGGACTAATGCACAAATTAATATATAACTGGAAGTCTGGAGGATTTTTCTCCCGATCCCATGCAGCAGAACCAGTAGAAAAGTGTGACTTTTCCTTATGGGCTCTGCCTCTGCATGATCTCTCTCTACCATCTTCTCTAATGTACTTTCTAATCTAGTCTAGACTCTGCAGAGCTGTACCATGCTTATCTCCAATGAGAAGCTCTAAATCTCTTCCACTGCATAATAGCTTTAAAGACTTTTTAAAAAAATCTGATTATCTTCTCTTCATTTTAATCCAGATCTCTATGTGAAAAGAGAAGTTGCTTGATATTTACAGGTCTGCAGAAGCTTTGCTTAAGTAAGTAGACAAGCACGGTCAAAGATAAGTCCACATGGCACCATCCTCATTGTGCCAGTCCTCTATTGTCACATTTACCATATGTACCTTTAATAACGTATGATATAGATTATACATAAATGCATACATTAAAAACTTAATCAGCAATAAACAGTGGCACACTGTCTACGACACGTTCATGAATGAATTACTTGTGCTCCAAAAGCCAGAATTCTCCATTTGAAATTTGTATCTTTGATTTTGTGTTTGAGTTTTATGTAAAGAATGCAAACAACAGTAACCACTACCCCGCAGCATGAATGACACATGAGTTGCAGGGAGAAAATAAAATGTACATTTTCCCCTAAATCCAGGAAACTGAAAATATCTTTGGACGCAGAAGAGAATGAAACACTGACTGTCAAATGTAGAACTTTCCTGGAGAAATAGGGGCCCATGTAAAAAGATGGCAAACAGCACCAATAACACAGAATCCTGCATCCTGATGACACTTTCTGCACGTCACTCTAAGGGAAATAGTGAAGTTTTATGAGAACACAGTACATGCAAAATGCCTACCATGCTTGACTTGTATGAAAAAATCAACCCAGACCCCTAATAAAATTGACTGCCAGACACGAGCCCATCCTTGTATAAAGAACTGTGATCAGTTAGCTATACCCAGGAAAATGGGCCTTTGGCGTCAAACCCAGGTGAGGCCCTGCAACAGGCTGGACACAACTCAGTCTGCAGAAAGAAGCTGCCCCAGCAACTGTGGCTCCTTTAAGACAAATTTCTTACTTACTCGATTGCTCTCAGATATGACGTTTAGGACACAGAGGAAACTGGAAAACAACTTGGACAAAGAAGGGAAGAAGCCTCAGAGGAATTGATTCGAGATGTATTCAACTTACTTGTATTATCTGGGTCGAAAAAGATCATTTAGAAATGATTTACAAGGGACTCATTCAGAAACAGCAGCAACAGGCATATTTAAGACTATAAATCAGTGGAACATGAAAACTGAAGAAAAATCCATAAAGGTTAATGCACTTTGGAGCACATTTGCCTCTTAATTCATGGGAGTAAGCCACAGGCACATCAGGAAGAGGCTCTCCCCCAACAGGCCGTAATTGCTCATGCTGAGTGTAACTACTGTCTGTGCCTTTTGTATATAAAGATTTTCTGTGTAAAAGTGCAAAATAAGCTCATCACTGCAGAGCCCAATCACGTCCTCAGCTCATACCCGTAGGAGACAATTTGCTGAACTAATGAAATAAAAAGGGATTTGGGCACTCTTATTTGTAATGTGTGAAATTCATGCCTAGGATTAGAGGAGAAAAGAGGTAACGATCATTAGGTAAAGGGAGAAAAGAATATTATCTACAAAATTTGGACTCTGTAGGCTTATAAACAAATTTAACTTTTGCAAATCTTACCATGACTATATTGCAAGTGATTTGTGACTACATTTAAGTGTTCCCTCCAGACTCAAAAGCATTTTAAGTAAAATGAAGTGAGCCTCTTTAAAATGACAGCTGTTAAATTTTTTAAGCATATAATTTGGAAATTGAAGTGACTTAAACTCTAACCCTTAATATCAAGCAATCTTTTTTTAACAGAAAAAAATGAATATAAAAAAATAAAGAAATAAGTAAGAGCTGTTGATACAAAGTTTGGAGACAAAATAATAACCCTGCTTTTCCAATAGGTCTGAAATTTCATTTTTAGTCTTTCGATTTATCTTACTTATAGTAAAATAGCCTCTACTTTATATTTTTTATAAAAGATAAGGCTGTCAGAAATTTTCCCAAGAAAAATTGGAACTTATTACAAAATGTCTATCATATTTCTGGAAATTTATGTGCTACATATTAAGTAATACTCTATTTCAGGTGCTTTATATCAGTTTGGCCTTCAGATATTCTAATCTGGCAAATCTTCTACCTGTTGTGATGTCAGTAGAAGCCGTGTTAATAATTGCTTATACCTATGCAGCTCTTACCACGTCCTGATCAAAGAGTTTTATGTGAATTATTTCATGTAATTTTCACATAAATTCTGAGGACTGCACTATTACTATCTCCATTTTATTTATGATGAAACTGAGCAACTGAAAAAATAACAGCAACATTAACAGCTGACAGTTATGTTGTTCGTATTACAGTCATCTCTTGGTATCTGTGGCGGGCTGGTTTCAGGACCCCCCCGCAAGTATACCAAAATCCATGCACACTCAAGTCCTGCAGTCAGCCCTGTGGAACTTACCTATACGAAGTCAGCCCTCTATATCCTTGGGTTTCCCATCCTGTGAATACTGTATTTTTTATCTGTGTTTGATTGTGGATATGGAACCCACTGATATGGAGGGTCGAATGCACTTCTTGGAAAAAGTTGACGTGTAAGTGGATGTGCGCAGTTCAAACCAGTGTTGTTGGAGGGTCAAGTGCATAGGCCAGCACTGTTTTAAGTAATCACCATGCTTTGCTTCACATATTCCTTACAACACCATCACTTTACTAAGTACTTTTATAATTGCCATTTGGAAGAAGAGATGAAGGCATTGAAAGGTTAAGTTACTTTCCTAAGGTCATACAAGTAGAATCAAAATTTGATTGTGGACCGTTGGACTCCAGAAACCATGCTGGACTTGACCACCACCACTCTGCCCAACACACTCTTCCAACATCACTGCCTCTCACCCTTCACCCCTGGGGTTAGAACTCTAGAGGTGGGCAGATACGGGCAGGACAGTCAACAGACATAGTCCATGCTGAAAACCCTAAAGTATGTGCTGATATAGTGGGACCTTGTGTGGATGGAGAGGAACACAAGATTGCTAAATACAAATACTTGAATATCAAAGACTGAGAATTATTTACCTTGAAATATAACAAATCTTATCTCCAGCCCTGTCTTCTTGCTCCCGACCTGCATTTTCAATCACCTGTCACATACTTTCCGCTGATGTCCACCTGATAACTCAAACTATGTGCAACATGGAGCTCTTCACCACTGCCTTCTCATTGTCATTTCGATGCTCTCCTCTGCTTTCTCTATTTTTGTGTCATCATCATTCCAGTTACCCAGGATCCAGTTTAAAATCAAGCCCAGCACAGTGGCTCACACCTGTAATCCTACCACTTTGGGAGACTGAGGAGGGAGAATGGCTTGAGGTCAGGAGTGCAAGATCAGGTTGGGCAATAACGAGGCCCACGTCTCTACAAAAAAAAAAAAAATTATATATATATATACATATATGTATATATATAATTTTTTATATATATAATATAAATATATATATAATTATATATATATATATATGTATTTTAAATTACCCATGCATAGTGGTGCATGCCTATAGTCTCAGCTACTCAGGAAATTGAGGCAGGAGGATCACTTGAGCCCAGGAATTCGAGGTTGCAGTGAGCTATGATGACTCCATTGCACTCTAGCCTGGGCAACAGAGCAAGACACTGTCTCAGGAAAAAAAAAAAAAAAAAATCATTGTTTACTTTTTCCTCTCCTTTGCTACTCAAATAAGAAGCTTCCAGACTTACAGACATTCTCTTTATATTATCTCTTATGTTCATACATTTATCCACTTGTTTACACCTTTATTTTTTTAGGCAACATTGATGGAGTGCGTACCTCATGCATGCACTATTCTAGGTGCTAAAGCACCCGCAGTGAAAGAATCATGCCGCAGGGGCTATCCCTCACATAGCATATGACATGAACTCAAGCAGTGCAATGCTGGCACCCAGGCAGACATTCCTGTACCTCTATTTGTAACGTTCACACGCCAATTCAGGTTCTTACTAAATGAGATGATGTAGATGAAGGGATAGAATCTAACAAGGTAATTTCTTTCCCAGACTCCCCAAAACAATCTCCTAACTGGTTCTCCCATCTTCAATTCTTTCTTCCTTCAATTTATCTAACGTACAGTTATTATAACATATTAGTCTCATGAAAGCACAGATCATATAACTACTTGCAGATTCATAAAGGTGCCCTGCTCTCTCTTGTCTCCAGGTCTTTGTACACATTGGTCCCTTTACCTGGAACACCCTCCCCATACCTCTTTCCCTATTGTCACTTGTCCTATAGCTGCTAGCTCTGATGTCACCTCCTTCACAGGCCCGTCTTCCTCAAGTGGACACTGATGCTGTTTCACTATGCACCATACTACCCGAGGTCCACAGAACACTGTGGCTGAGGTGTCTGTATTTCCTACTAATTTTTAAACTTCCTGAAGAGAGGGAACATGTCTTATTCATTGCAGACAGTATTTGGTACCTAGTAGGTACTCAAGAAATAAGTCTAACATTATTTCTACTTCTACTCATCAGCAAATTTGATTTCTGCGCAGTCTCTGCTTTTTTGTTTTTTAAAAAAGTACACGCCTTTTGTCATGATGTCCGTGTGGTCTACTCCTAGTGTTCCCCTACATTTTCTAAATTGTGGCATATCAGTCAGAGTGGAAGTTTGAAAAATTATTTTCACTATAGTCTTTCTTCAAGGACCAGTTCAAAACTAACTTACTCATAACATTTTCCCTTATCTCTTTAAACTGCTTTATTTATCTGAACTACTTTACTTCATGATTTCACAGCAGTAGATATTTTCCTACCGGTTTTTCTTTCTCTTACTAGACTCAAGCTCCTTCAGAGCAGGAACTGCGTTTTGTACATTTTTGAATCATACTTGAAGCACCTAACACTGTATCAAGTACAGTGGACATAGTTAATAAATGTTTTAAGAAATAATAATATTAAATTATTAATACAGCTTATTTAGGTCTGTCCTTAAAAGCTTGTGCTTTGCAAAGGGGTTACAATGCACAGATTATTTTAAGGCTATATTTTAGGAAATAAATATGGCTGGCTAAGCAAGATGAAAAAGGAACAGAGATGGTGAAAGAAAAAAGAGAAGATTGTGGAATTAAACGATGCATGCATTGTTCAATGTATCAATACGAGGCATTTTTAAGGCAAACTATCAGCAATTTAAAACCTCGTCCTTTTCTCAACTGTGAAATTTAGTGAATCAGGCCTAAGTCGAACACTACTCGGGCATCGATGACAGAAGTCCAAGACTGGAAGTATTTCATGTGTCAAAAGCATGAGTGTGCGCCGGCTGGGATAAAATTGCAGTGTATATATTGGCTGGAAAAGACAAGCCGGTACTTGGTTCTCTCCTCCACTCGTCCTCCACAGGACGGATTTCGTCATGTTTAATAAGTTCATGCTTTGGAAAACTCAGTTTGAATGATTTTGAATGAGCCTATCTGGCCGCTAACCTTGATCCCGAACTTAGTTTATGATTATTTCTTATCCCACTCTCATGTTACTGTCACTTATTCACTGCCAGCCTAAATGCAAAGTGTTCTGAGAGAAAAGTATGGGCAAAGTAGTGAGCGATCCCCTAGTCGGCAATTATGACATGAATCACAAAATGATAATAACAGTTATGATAAGAATCTTGTCCCTTAAACTTTTCTACTTTTTAAAAATTTTTTTGAGATGGGTCTCCCTCTGTTGCCTGGACTAGAAGAGTGCATGCAGTGGCCTCAGCATAGTTCACTGCAAACTCTAACTCCTGGGCTCAAGTGATCTTCCTGCCTCAGCCTCCCAAGTAGCTGGGACTGTAGGTGCACACCACCATGACTGGCTAATTTTTAAATTTTTTTTTTTGGTAGGGATGGGGTCTTGCCATTGCCCAATCTGGTCTCAAACTCCCAGCCTCAAGTGATCCTCCTGCCTTGGCTTCCCAGAGTGCTAGGATTATACCACCATGCCCAGCTAAACTTTTCTATTTTTATCTTCCTTTACTTGTATCCTTGATTATTTCAATTAAGCCATAAGGATCTTCTCAATATCACTGTTGGTTCCTTTCTCTGTTCCCACATCTACATTTTCCCAGAACAATATATACATATAATTATCTTGTAACAATATTTACAAAGTTATTTTTCTGTAGTGGTTTAAAGTTTTTTCTCAAATTTACCTCCTACAGAGCCCTATTCTGTTTTTTTTTTTTTTTTCCTTTGAGACAGAGTCTCACTCTGTTGTCTAGGCAAGTACCTGGCATTAGCATAGCTCACAGCAACCTCAAACTCCTGGGCTCAAGCGATCCTCCTGCCTCAGCCTCCTGAGTAGCTGGGACTACAGGGGCGCACCACCACACCCAGCTAATTTTTAAATATTTACTAGAGATGGGGTCTTGCTCTTGGCTCAGGCTGGTCTTGAACTCCTGAGCTCAAGCTATCCTCCTGCCTCGGCCTCCCAGAATGCTAGGATCACAGGCGTGAGCCATCACACCCAGCCAGAGCTCTTTCCTACTCAGAAGAGATTAGCGCTTTCTAGAGTCTCATATTTGGCCATCTATTTACATACCACCCTCTTACGGTTTCAACCTGACAAAATAGGCTGGACTAAAATCAACTTAATGCTGAAAGTAAACTAAGCTAAACATTTTAAGCCATCTCATCCAGCATCCCATTCTTATTGTCCTATGTTCCTTCCAGAGGCAACAGAGTTATATCATTTTTAAAGTTAGATTCATAAATAGGTGTACTAATTATTAAAAGATAGGAATTAAAGACTTTAGTATTCCTTCTATTCCATTCAAGTTTTCGTATCCTCTGCAAGGCTAAATTAGAGTTAAAAATTCTGCTCACAAATTTGAGATGTAGAAAAGCATAGATTATTGAATTTGAATACGGAATAATAAAGAAAAAATAGCCTCCTGTCTAGCTGATTACTTGCAGGTGAGTATCTATCAATTGTACAGGCATTAAGATGATAGAATACACATCATTTCCAAAGAGAAACTAGACCCTGTAGAAGAATTTTGATTACAATATTATTCCTGCAGAACTGATAGTCTTTTGGATTATGTTGATGACAAATACCTAAAACCCATAGAAGATAAAACATCTGTCCAAAAGTCAATGTCTGCAATCAGGTGACTCTGTACCGTGCATTACACTCTCAGGCTGATAGTTGCTACTAACTGCAGCTGAATATTCAAGAGACAGAAAAAGCCTACAGAAGTAGTTTGCACATTTAAAAAAAATCTAATATAAGTCCTGGTTTCATTGGAGAAATGTTTCCTGCTTTCAAAGCAATGGAAAAAATTTAAGGAATATATGCTTTATCACAACACAAATATGAAGTACATCTTAATGGAAACAATTTATTTCAGAAAACTACTTTGTCTCATATGAAACTTGTGAAAAAATTTCCAGCCATCATACTGGCATCCAGGTCTCTCTGACAGTTTATTTCCAATATGATAGTATACATAAAATTGTTCATTTTTATGAGGTCCACAGTGAAAAAATTATGGCCACAGGCATGATGGCAACAAACACAAGAGTAAGTTTTGCATTTACTGTCTATGTATTCAGGTCGTTACTACAATGCATTCACACTGGTTAATATCTTAAAGTGTTTTTATGTCATTTCCCCTGACATGCAAATTTTGCTTTGGAAGTCACATAAGCCCTTCTGGGACAGGAGGTATTCATTGTATTTTCTCTCTTTTTAAAAAGTATGCAGCAGCAGCCATTATACTGTCCGCTTTTGATAAATTTTGACAATAATCATTCATGTAAAATCCTAGTAACAAACTGAAACGTGATAGTAAATCTCCCAAATAGCTAACTAATTATTAATTCAACTAACATTTACTGACCATGTACAAGTTATGTACTAGAAGCTAGTGATACAAGTCAAGTGGAGATATAATTCTCTCTCAGATCTATAGTGCACGTTAGCACTTACAAAAGACCTTCACATAGCTGAACCTCATTCTGCTTTCGGCGCTGTTTTGACACTGATAATTATTTCCATTTTACATACGAGGAAACTGCAGTTCAGACAAGATAATTTATTTGCTGAAGGTCACACTGCTATCAAGCTTTAAGACTGTGTCTGGAAGCCAGATCTGGCTCCTAATTAGCTCACCATTCTCTCTTCTACACCACATCCTAAAAATGGCAAAGCCCATAATGCACGTAAATTCCAAAGAATGTAAAATATAGGGCCACTGATTCAATGATTCTAGGAAATTGACCGATGAGCAGAAATATGAAAAGGCCCATTTATTAAAACTAAGTTTTAGATATTTTGGTAGTTTTAGAAATTTTTGATGCACTACAACATCCTAAACAGTTTTAAAACATTGGCAAAGTCTCATTTGTATAACTTTGTTGGAAAAGTGAGTGGACAAAATCCATAAACAAAAAGGAGCAACGTGACAGGATCCTATACTATTGGTGTGCTAATTTTTTATAGAAAAAGATCCCAGAATGTGTATGACATGACATCAATGCCATACACAGGCCCTAGGAACTGTGAAAGATCTGGAATTTTCTAAGACTCAATCCCACTGTGAGGCCAACCACAAAAACTATATCTTTTGCCTCTAAGTTCCATGTTCTATTCTCCAATGACAGAAGTGGAAGAGTAATTAGACTATGTGGGTTTCTCTTTAACCTGGCTGGCCATTTCCCCTAACAACACAATTACTCCACTAATGAGATTAAATGTGGTTTAACTACAGGATTATTTCACTGCCGAGACCCCCACCCCAGCCCCGCTGACTCCAGTTCCCACAGGATCCATCAGTGAGTTGATGCACCCATCTAACATTCATTTGCCTTAGCGAAAGCCAGACATAAGAATCAGGCCTGCACAGTAGTGAAAAACACAAGGGCTTTTGTTTATATTGAAAAAGAGGCTCATTTAGTCAATCTGAATCTTCCTAATACCCAGTGAAATATTTATTAATGAGTATCAGCACAGGAAGCCAGAAAGTCTGATTTGCATTAATTTAAACCATAAATAATTGAAGGTAGATTTCATTCCTTAAGTCATGGTTTCAGAAAAAACCTCAATAGTATACTGAATAAAAAGAGACCATTAGCAAGATAAAATGTATTAAAAGTTGAAGGTGGTAGATGTTTTGCCTACCCATAGACAACCCGGATCATTTCCTAATAATGTATAATTCATTATTCTGTTATATTCACCTCAGTAGAAGTGACAGAAACACCGACAATTTTTTCTTATTTCTTTAGGAATTCTTTAGGACTAGAGGGAACATATCTGTGCTATTCAGCAGGTTGGAGCAAAAACTAGTTCTGAGCAGACCTGAATATCACTTTGGAGCACTAATGGTACCAACCAGTCTCTAATTTGTTTACCTCCTCCCCCTCCTGGACTCTGGGTTCTCTGAGGGCAGGATATGGGTTAGATTTATCATTGTACTCCCCCCAGTGCACAGCGCAGTGCATTGGCAGATGCTCAGCGCAACCTCCTGCATAAAGTGAGAAATTAAGCGTGCTCTGAAAATGGCCATGACACAAACCAGCTAACTTAGCGCTGTGTTTAGTTGAACATATGTGAAGAAAATAGACAGATGCTCCTTGACTTACGATGGAGTTACACCTCAATAAACCCATCGTAAGTTGAAAAATTGAAAGCCAAAAATGCATTTAATACGCCTAACCTACTCAATGTCATAGCTTAGGCTATCCTATCTTAAAGATGCTTAGAACATGTACATTAGCCTATAGTTGGACAAAATAATCTAATACAAGCCCTATTTTATAATAAAGTGTGAAATATCTAGTGTAATTTATTGGTACTGAATTGAAAGTGAAGAACAGAATGGTTGTATGGGGTACTCGAAGTCCCACTTCTACTGAACGTATATCACTTTCACACCATCGTAAAGTCAAAAAATTGTGAAGTGGAACCACCATAACTTGAGGGCCATCTGTATATTCATTAGCTGTTGGCCAGTGTTTATCATCATTTTATGCTTTTATCTTCTCTACCCATGACAATTAGAGCTAAATTCATTTATTGCAAGCCCTAATTAATTCATTTTTCTGAGTCTCTACCTTCAGGAAGTATTCAGAAATTGCAAACGATATTACTGCTAAGACAAAGTGTGCCTCTTATTAGCTGGGAATGCAGTGGTATAGGAGGAGGGAAGTAGGCCTACTGATGATTTATAAAGATCAAATATAACATACTCGAGCAACAACAGAACATAAACATGGGGGATGCTAGTAAATAATGTCTAGCTCACAGCCAAGAAGAAGAAAGCCATTTCCCAACCCTGTTTTCCAAGCCCCTCTTCTCATCACTCCCTTGGAAATCAGCGTGGGAATAAACAGCATTTTTAAGAAAGCTGTAACAAGTGGAGGTGCCTTGATGCTCTCCAATCACATGCATGCTTTCATCATCTGCCCTCACCATGGTAAAGTATCTGGTAGGTGTCTGGCATACAGGCTGTGGCTCTTGGCCAGCTGTCATGTAACAATCCTTTTATTCATCTGGAGAAACATAGGCTTGATTGACTTTGACCATAGGCCTGAGCCACTCTACTCCTCAGGATAATTCATGTAAGTTAAAACACTGGAATGGAACAAAAGCATGAGATGATCTTAAAAATTTCATATCTTGCTCTCAGACTTGAGAAGCTATGTGTGCTTGACACTTTGCAGTACTGTTATTAGAGAATAGAACATGCCTTACTGTTGGGTACTCACACCAAGAAAAAAGGTTATGACTAGATGTCAACACTGTCAGTTGCCTGGGTCATCTACACTTTGAAAGCAATGACCAAGGAATCTCCATGACATGTTTCCCTGAATAAGAAGTTCTTTTTGACTGCTGTTCCTGAGGTTGCTTGAGCTTTTGAAACAAAAGAAAGAAAATCTTATCATCAGAGGACTGAAAATTCAGTGCAGGAATATTACTTAATAATATGACTATCAGTACTGTCTTATCAGGACAATAAAAGGGATGTTATTAAAAAAAAACAGGAAAACTTTCATTCTTGGAGCTGTGAATTTTTCATTCGGAGCATCATAAAGAGAACCAAAGTGATTATTATAGGTCTTAATAAAGAAAAAACACTCCCTTTCTTTTTGGTCAATTAATTCTCTAGAGAAGATATTGTAAAAATGCAGAAAGAATCAGAACAGTTAAAAACTATTAGAATTATTGAAGGCTATATTTATTATCAAGTGTATAGTACATAAATCTACCTAATTTAAATATGATTTTAAGAGAATCTGAAAGGGGTTACAACTAGATAATAATAATCATAACATTTCAAATTTGTTTTCAGAATTTTCTAGTCAGCTTCGTTTTCATTACCTAACTTAATGCCATCAATATCTTATAATAATATGCTGGGGCTGAGACTCTTGGAAAGTAATGTGTTTGACTGTAAGTATAAATTTAGAGGAGGAGGAAAGTTTTGATGGATAAATGGATGGATGGATAGATGGATGAAAAACTACATTCTAGAAAGCTATAGCTAGCTGATTCACTAAGTTCTTAGTATTTAACCTCATTTGAATGTGCATTATTCCCTTTAAATTGCTTTAATGAGATTAAGTGAGGTGAAAAGGCAATTAAATCATCTCCAAACAAGTCCCCTCTCCATAAATGGTCTATAATTCTGGTCTATACCCTCCTCACCCAGCATCTCTGGTCTGGTATTTTCCATTCCCACTTCAATACTCACCTTACGTTTCACCACCAGATTAATCTGCATTCATCTTCCACAGTGGCAGCCCATTTCTCAAAAACATTCAATGGCTTCTACTTCCATCCCATGAATCTCAAAGTCTCTCTTGGGTTTTTACAGCCTTCCTATGATCTCGCCCCACTGCTTTACCATCTCTGGAGGATGCTCATTTGCTCATTATTTCATGAGAATCCAAAATTATTTCCCCCCTGGACCTCTCACTTATGTTTTTCCACTCATTCAGAACACACCCCATTTCAGTGAAGTTTCGGAATGTCCATATTTAACATATATGAAATCAATGGTGCATGGGCTGAGAGAGATGGGGCAATGAAAATACAGGTATTCAGCCCGCCATTCCACTCAATGCAAATATGTCCCAGGTAAGCAGGGCAGGGAGACACCAATCCAAGTCCCTCAATCAGACTCAGATCCTGGCTGTCTTTCATGGTGTCACTATCTACCAACTCTGAGTGCGACTTTGTGATCTAATATTTTTAAAGTATGTATTTTATGCAATATAATGGCTATAATTCACAAAGTGAATACTTCTTTGGGAGTTTGACCAAAGGTAGGAAAATCTAGCTGTATATGAGCAATAGTAGCTCATCTCTAACTTGCTAAAGAATTTTCATGGGTAATCACTATGATATCCAGCTTTCACCCGAGGAACAAGAATAGATTCCAACACCAACATATGATTGAAACTATGAGAAAGAATACCTAAGTTCTACCTGTCTTTCAGAAGCTCATCTTAAGGTTTATTGTCTCTAGCCTACATTAATCTCCCTCTTGCCTCAAGATTTCATAGTCCAAGGAATGCAATTATGTGTTTATACCTCATCTTTCAATGGCGTCTCTTATTTCTCATGTAATTAACTCTCCCTAACTATGTTTTCATTTCTTTGAGTACAGGGATTGTACCTTTATTTTTCCTGTATTTCTTCTGGTTCCTAACAGAGTCCCATGATTTTTTGGGCAATGTAACATACAGGAGAGACCATCACAGGGTTTGGGATCAGACAGGCCTGGGTTGGAGTCTCAGTTCTTCCAGATATTTAGCTATGGGAATTCCCTGACAACCCAGGCTCCTAATCTACAAAACAGGGAAATAATATCTGCCCTGCAGGGTTATTGTAAAGTTGGCAGTGATGTTTGCATTATAATATAGTGTAATGAGTTATAAGTAAAATATAGTAGCATTCATTATATAGTAGATAATATTTCTAACAAGTCATTTATTTATTTGTAAAGGTGCCAATCAAATTCATGTAGAATATTTATACCATAAAAGTGATGTCATCACAGAGTCAGACTTTTTAAGTAGGAATTCCCTCAGTTTGCGATGATGATCTCTAGAGCTTACTTGGAGCTTACTAACACCATCATATGTTTATATGTTGTTTATAGATTACAAAACCTTTTTGTACACATTATCAGTATTCCCTAACTTACAACTTAGGCATGCTGGGGACTATTATCAGGCAAAGAAACCTGGCAGCACCTGGTTTCTTGGTGGTAACACTGACAAACATACTTATAATGTGCTTGGGCCTCTGATAGTCCTGGCCCTCTGCCTGGGCTGCTCTTACTCCAGACTCACACAACTTGGTCCGTCACTTCAGTTGGGTGTCTGCACACGTCACCTTGTTAAAATCCCTCCCTATCTCCTCCCATTGCCTTTTTTTTCTTTACAGAACTTGTCATAATCTGACACCACATATATTGACTTGTTTACTTTCCACCTGGAATGCAAGCCCCATGAGGGAAAGGAATTGGACTGAGTCACAGCTGTACACCTAGAACCTAGGAAAGTACCTAGCACACTGCAGGCGCTATTTAAATACTTAAATAAATGTAAGCTTGCTAACTCTTGTCTGGTTCTCTCCATAAACTGCAAGGACTAGAAACCCCAGGAATTATACTGAGCAATGTTATGACTCTTGCTGAACCAATCAGTGAACGAATGGGAGACGATGTCTGTACTGCCTCTTCCCCGTCAGATCCATCCAGCCACAGGTTTTCAGAGAAGAATAAAGCTCAGAACCCAGTTCTGGTTACAAATCCTTATATTTAGCCCATCCCTTGTGTTCCCTGACCTCCAGTCATACCAGGAAGTAAAACAAGAATCTGCGCAAGGAAAAAATGGTTACGTAATACTGCTCTAGACCTTGGCACCTTTAATGCCTCATTAAGCTTGTTGTTTGACGATTGTACCTGAAAAGTAAGGAATGAGTATGTATGGGTCTAATGACGTTACTTGGGCAGAGTTTTTTTGTGTGTTTTTTTTTTGAATTATCACCAGTAGCACATTCTTGCATGTTCAAATCCTGGAGCTCTCAATCTGGCCCCCTGCAAAAAGTAACATATGTTCACAATAAATCTTTAAAATGGCTCTATTAATAGAGTGGCGGTGGTGACAGTTTTATAAATGGGCCCTATCTTTATGCAAACTGTGTTTTATTCGATTGCATTATAATGATTTGTAATAAGAATACAGAGATGAATTCTGAGAGAAGGAACTCCAAATGGTCCTAAGCCGGTCAGGGGTTTCAAAGCCCGTGCATTCTGTGTGGCAGACTGTGCATTTCGGGAACAACAGACATCATCAGATTAGTTTTGCTACAGTTGTGTGCTTCTCCGCCTGCTTTTTTCCAATCAGATAATAACAGTCTAATAACTGGCTTTGTGTCTGTCAATCCAATTACTTCCTATTTGGGATATGCTGACACTCCATTAAATCAGCAGACAGATGGCAGGGTCTTTCATTACCCTCCGACTGAATAATTAGCTTCCTAGGCACGTTAATTGGGGAAGGAGTCCATCTATGAAGTCAGGTGTCTTCCACATAAAACCAAAGACACAGATCACTAAAAACAATCTTGTTAACCCAATGTTATGTCAATGCCATGCCTGTAATAGGCAAAGCCATCTAGCTCATTCTTTTGAACAGAGGAACCTTTTTGGGCAGCCTTGATCAGGAAAGGCAGCCCTCTGGCTGTAGTTCCACTAGAGCCCTTTTCCCTCATCCATATATCTGATTGGTATCCACCCCGTGAAAACTGCAACCTCAGTCTGGGATCCATATGATGTCACCTTGGGAAAGCAGAATAGTTCTTTCATCTGACCTGATCTCATTAAGAAATTAAAGGAGTACAACACTGACTAAAATAAGATACCTATGGATAAAGTTAAGTAGAATTTAGCCCAAAACTTTTAAGACTAGATGATTGGATGTCCATAATCAATTAAAATGCCATCCCGAGAATTTTAATGAAGTTAGCTTATAATTGTACATCTTCATAGGATGCTTACAATGCAATTAGGAAAAAAGAATTAAAAGGGAGCCACATCATATGTCTTCCATATTCTTTACTCTACCTACCATAATGATAAGCATTTAACAGGTATTTCATAAACTCTCTGGGAATGAACCTAAGGATGTTTTAAAGAAGTTAATAATAATAATAATGATTTTTTTTAAAGAAATGATATAGTTGGTGAAATGAATGCCCCAAAATATAACTAGAGTTTATTTCTAAGAACCTACATGGTTGATAGAGATACTTTTCTACTCCTCCTTGAGTAGCTTTGTCACAGATGTTTCACTATCATGGTCAAAGTCTAATTAGATATTTGGCATTTCATGTTCTCCATCAGTTAGAACCTCAGGAATGGAAAAGGCGAATTATGAAGATAGCATAATGTCATAGAAAGAACACAGCCTGGGAATCAAAAGACTTGGATTCCAACCTGGGTGCACTATGTATACACTGTGTAACCCTGGGCCTCAGTTTCCTCACTAGATCCTTTGAGTACCACCTCACATTCCATGATTCTACATGAGATGCTGGCATGGTTTTGCTTTTTCTCAGCTTTCCTAGTTGCTAAGAGTAATTCCCTTAGGGCCCTAACAGGAATCTGAAACATCACTACCATCTCATTATGAATATTCATTCCCAAAGGCCACAAAGACTAATAAACTCCCAGCTGCAGGGAACAGGGGGTCAACATACTAAAATAGCACTAAAAGCAAAGAGACATTAGTGTGCTGAACCACTAAGGCAGACAACGTTATAGCCCTTTAATGAGGATTATATTTTCATGGCTGTGGTTAGAGGGAAAAGCGGACCCATTAACCATCATTCTCTCTTTCCTAAGTGTCATCATTCCTTACTTACTGAGAGTAATATTTATATTCAACAATGGTTATATGTGAACTTATTTGTGTATTACCTGATGTTTTTTAAAAAAGTTTTTTGAATACACCATCTCTTCAATTTTATATTTAAGAAAGCACGCACAATGGGTAGTTGTTTTGGAAACCAGAGTGATTAGACTGAGAGATGCTCACTCAATGGACCAAAGAGTGCTGCTACTCAAGAGAAAGTGACCAGTGGCAGTCAGATGTGACACATTCAGCCTGTTATCAGCAGCCTCGATAGCTTCGAAGGAAACTGATAAAATGATGGAAGGAATATCTAGGCTGAAAAATTGAAATCTCAATGAATTAAAATGAAGGTAGTGCCTCTCAAGTGCTAAGAGATGGAATAGCCTTTGAACTAAAGTCCAAGATCAGGAAAAAGGTAATTTAATCTTGAAAAGTAGTAAGAACTCCAAAGTAAAAGGAGGAAGTTCGGTTCCTGGGCTCACTGAGGAGGCCTGACAGCTTCAATGTCACTAGTACAATTGACAAGGGGCTTTCTGAAGGAATTCACCATTTAAATCAGGAGAGAGACACTTAGTCTGTGACTCATCTGGACAGCAAAGATTCAAATACCATCCAAATTACTGAAGGCTCCTGAATGTATATGATAAGGTATCTTTAAAGAGTTATTTTGCCAACTAGGGTTCAAAAAACACTGGAAGCATCATGGGGGATTCAATCTTGACTACAGAAACTGGAAAGCTGGGGGAAAGCCCAAACAAACAGCAAAATAATAGACTAGATACAGGAGGAGAAAATAGCTTCCCCAAGCTCACGGTCCTCAAATCTAACTCTTCAATTAGTTTCTCACTGTAACAGGACAGCATATGGAGGAAAAGACCCACAAAATGTAAGGGGTATATTTTCATTGTTCTTAGAAGGGTAATGTGAGGATGAAAGTCCTCTTGGAGTTGCACATTTGGGACCCGTAGTTCAAAAGTTATGTGAGGCACCTGATGAACATGGTTGAGACTAGCAGAGCACTACTGCCTCTGTTGGAATCTCTTCAAATCACTAGAATTAACAGCATCGAGGAAGATGACACAATGAGGTGAAGAGGCTCCCTGGTCATGCTGTTCTTTGAAGATTTTGAGCCTTCCTTTTTTACGAAATATCTTCATTTGCTAATTGAACACATTGGGCTTACTTTTCCAGTAATTTACCTCATATTCACAGCTAAAGAAAAAGGGAGGAGACTGAGGGAGAGAATGGCTCAAAAAAGCCAAGGTGAGTGTCCACGTTCACCTTCCTTTCTCACAGCAGCCCTGCTGATGGTCCAAGGTAAGGAGGACATGCGGGGAAGATGACTTGCCATTTGATTCTCGCTATACAATGAGCCTCCAAATCCAGTGAGGCAACCTAAAGTTGATTATTCTTTTTTATTATTTGATGCCTTTTCTTGAAGCACTATAAATGTATACTATTTTTATACCCTTTTTCAGAACATTAAAATTGTCTCAGTTTTTACAGTTCCGTTTTCATTTTGGGATCAAAATGCATATTTTACAATAGCTCCACTTATGGCTTCATCATAGCATAGTAATTTAGATTTTTGTTCCTTGTGAATGATTTTCTTCTACAGCAGGTTTTTCTATTTTCCATATTTCTAAAAACTAAAAATGCCTTAGTTGTAACTGAAGTCATCACCTTCTATGGACAAGGTGAAAAGTACTTTTAGGGCATTTTAAATGATGAAACAGTATGAGCTGTTTAACTTTAATCTGAGCAGGAGCAAATGTGAAAGCTCATCAATTCTGAAAGGAGCATCTGAAACCAAAAGAGGGACAAAAAGAACAGTGGCAGATCCCCTAAAGCAGGATCCGTACCCTGGGGTCTATGAATTGCTGGTGTTGTGAGTAGAACTGCACGGGTCTGGGCATTCGAGCATTTCTCCAGGGTCCACAGCTGTCTTCATATTCTCAACGGTAGCTATAACCCCCAAAACTGCCCCAAACCACAAAATTCCCTTAAACGGACTCGCATCTGCATGTGAAAAACAATGTTCAATTAGGTTTCCAGACTCTTTAGATATAAGAATAAAAGAAAGAAATAACTGTAGAGGTCAGTTTTATCTAGAGCCATGAATGTTTGATTTCTCAATCTTACTTCATAACGATTAAACAGCTGCAGGAACCTGATCTGTTTTAGATAATATAGTTTGTGGCAGGAAGACCATGGACCAATAGCTCTGGATTCTAATCCTGATTTTGTCTTCACTCCACTGCTTAACTTGGAGCAAGACACTTCACTTCTCTGGGCTCTAGTTTATAATTGTTCAAGGTAGTTTTCACACCAGCAAGTTATTTTACTAATTCACTATCAGAGAGATTTTATTTTGAAATATTTTTGCTAACCAAACTATATTTATTAACATTTATGTTTCCTTTTTTAAGAAAATTTATCCAAGTTTATATAACAGCCAAAAGAACTTCTGATCAGTTCTTCTTTCACCCATTTGTTCAACTATCCAACCAACAAATATTAAAGTCCCTGACACATGTGAGGCCCTATTCATGGGAGCTACGAACACAGAACTGAACTAGGTAGACCCAGCCTCTACTTCTATGGAGCATACAATAAGTGCTATACCTTGAGCTAATATAATTTCAGCCAAATTATAAACAAATCTACTTGTAATTTGTAGCCACATAACGGGCACATTCTTACTTATGAATATACTGAAAATAACTCATGGACCTTATCAACAACTTCTCAGACTTCTAGGAGCTGAGCATCGTGGGCAGGCAGCTACTGAATGAGATCAGCTGCCAGCTTCCCTCTGGTTTTACAATGTGGCGATTCCACCATTCTCAGCGGAGAAGAGAGGATCCATACCTCAATACCGTCCCTAATATCCAGCTCTAATAAAAATGATACTTCAATGATTAAAACCTTCCGCATCCCCCTCCGCTCTACATAAATGTCCTCTTTCACTAAAAACTAATTATGTCTACAACTAAAGTAGGTATTTATAGTGATAATTCAATCGATGTAATGTACATCTCCCTCCATGCTTCAGAGAGTTGAGTTTAAATGCCTTTTTTGATTACTAATTATTTTCTAAGTGAGTTTAATGCTTGTGAAAGCTATCGGGACCACATGCTTGAGAATGAATGCTCTCTGTTTCTTTGACAAGCAGGTTCCGCAGAGCCCCCAGCAGTGTGCAGCATGAAACTCGACCTGCAAATCTCAATCTGGGAAGGCTTGTTTCGTGCAATTGAAGAATATTTCAGTCATGATATCTTCCCTTCGGTTCCTGACTAGTTGTAAATCTTAAACAGTACAACTTAGTTCCAATAATGGGAGATGAATTATATGAAGAATTTGCCTAATCATTTATTTCAAATGGAATGCATGTGGCCACTCACGAAATACAAATTCTGTGAAATAAGGCTTACATGTGAACTTGTGATGGAAGCAAATAGCTTCCACATATTTTCTACCAATTGTCTAAGTTCTCTCACTTTGGCGCAATTTGAGGCGTTATGGTAATCACTCCCGCAGTTCCGAGAAATGGAATCATGTTTTTGTATCATTCGTTTCAGCCTACTCAGTGTTTAGCATCATGTAAGAGCCCCCAGTGGGCTGGGCAGAGACTCATTAGCAGCTCGAAGCTTCAGGACTATTAAGCAGTCTCAGGTGAAGACATCTCTCAGACTTTTCCAGTAAAAATCAATTCGTCAAAACCTCTTCCTCTCTGCATTCTATTGCTTGCTCTGTCACTCCTAAAAAAGCTTGTTTCTCCTCCAGCTGGGGGAACTGCAGTTCACTGAGCAACCACTGAGTCACTGCCCATATCTGTGTACTGTGAAGTGGGCTGACTTATTTCTGCTGGGAAGATCAGGTTGTGTTAGTTATGTGCTCATTATTTATGAGGCTGGAGGCAGCTTCTGACTCCCTTAGGAGTTGTCTACCACTATTGGCGTCGGGTTTGTTACATGAGAATATACATTTCACCTAATAATGTGGTCAGCAGGTTGAAAATCTCACTAGCCAGAAAAAGTGGCAGGTCCTTGGACACTTTAAACCAGATAATCAATATGTTGACTACATCTAAGATGGAGAGTTAGAAACTAAGCCAGTATAATATGGCTGTGATGGTTAAGATGCAAAATTTACACATAAAGTCTACCACTACTTTTAATGACAGTGTATTCTTAGTAACTGAAATGGGAAGGAGAAAGTCTTTACTCATCATACCCCAAAACCGATACCAAAATAACAATTTCCCTTTGAAATGGACAGACTTAGACTGACGAGTAATTATTATAATAGTAAAATGACTTTATAACCAAACACAGTAATTGAAGTATAGCGTTGTACAACTGGACCAAGGATACCTAGGGTCAGCAATGAGGCTAGAACCCAGGGCTTTCAAATCCTCTCCCAGTCTTCTCTACAATATACCACACTGCTTTTGTTTTACCATCAAATGGTAATCCTCTGTCTCTAGTGTGAAACTGTATCAGGACATTTGCTGGAAATCAACAGCTGAACATATCTGCAAAGGCAAAACACGTGCCCTTTTGTGCTAGGGGAGGAGCGGAGAAGTGGCACAGAATTTAATAAACATCCCCAAAGCGTAAAGTGGCACAAAATGGACAGCTTCTGTGTAGCCTTAGTACTTTCCTCAAGTATTTTCTGGAACCTTATGTTTCAGAAATTTTCAGATCAAGAATAAACTTCTAAAGATTTCATCACATTTCTGGGATAGATGCTGGTCCAAGAAACTCTCTGGACCCTGCTTTTCTTTCCTTCCTTCCTTCCTTCCTTGCTTTCTATGCTATGGCAAAGAATTTGAACTTTACCCTGGACAGAGTACCAGAGTCTACCTTGTGTTTTAACAGGATCACTCTGGCTGCCATGTGGAAATAAGACCACAAAGGACAAGAAAAGTATTATAGTATAAAGCATCAGACAGGAGCTATTGCAACAATGCAGATGTGAGGTCGCAGTGGCCAATATCAAAATTGTAGCAGTGGCGATAAAGTATCCAGTTTATTACATGAGAATATGTATTTCATCTAATTGTGTGACCAACAAGCTGCAGATCTCACTTTCCAGAAAAAGCTGGATTCTCTATACAGCCTGAAGGCAGAGCGCACAGCATGTATTGATGGCCTATTGCACCTGGGGCATAAAAGAAAGAGAAGTGTCAAACATGACATGAAGAGGTTTGGTCTGAGCGAACGGAACAATGCGGCATTTACTGAGAGGAGCAAGACAACAGGAGGAACAGTTCTGGGAAATAATTGGGGGAAACTTTGTTTTGGACAAATTGAGCTTAAGATGCTGACCAGGCACCTACGCGGAGACAGTAAGTAGGCAGTTGGATATATGTATTTAGAGCTGTGAGCAGAGATTGGCATTGCAGATAAGAGTTTAGAAGCTATTAGTGCATAGTTGGATTTAAAGCCCTGAGACTAGGGAGTGGATCTGACAGAGCAGAGGAGAGGAGAGGTCCAAAGACTGAGCCCTGACGTATTCCAATTCAGGGGCAGAGAAGATGAGGAGAAGCCAGCAAAAGAAAAGCAACGGCACATAAGGGAGGAGGTGAACCAACCAAGAACCCAGTAATTGCAGGATTTTGAATATATATGGACTTTATTCAAGTTCCCTTCCCTCTAGAAAATTCCCTAGAATATATCATAATGGTTGAGAACACATGCACTGAGAAGAAGTATCTAGGTTATGCCGCTACTACCTGTGTGACTTGCACAGATTATTTAACCTCCACGAGTGCTATGGATTGAATTGTAGCCCTCCCCAAATTCATATATTGAGACCCTAACCCCCAGTGTGAGAGTATGAGAAGCTGGGGCATTTGGAGGGTGATTAGGTTTAGCTGAGGTCATGAGGGTGGAGCCCTTGAAATAGGATTAGTGCCCTTATAAGAGGAGACACCAGGCAGCTTGCGCTTGCTCTTCCTCTGTCCCCCACGTGAGGACACAACAAGGAGGCAGGTGGCTGTAAGCAGGGAAGACTCGACTACACTGACACCCTGATCCCAGACTTCCAGTCTCCAGAACTATGAGAAACAGACATCTGTTTTTTAAGCCGCCTGGTCTATGGTTTTTGTTAGAGCAGCTCAAGGTGACCAAGACAATCAGCCCGTCTCTTTATCTGTAAAACGCCACCACCTATATGTCGAGGGATTAAATGACTTAACCCATAGAAAGTGCTCAATATAGTACCAGACAGAAAGTGCTCAATAAAAGTTACTTATCATTATTGTTGTTATTCATGAATCTTTTATGTCTAAAGCACTTTGCATCTATACGCTGATCATTTGAAATTTGCTTACAACCTTTAAGTATAATTTGTAACTACTTCTCTGTTTATGTCTTATATTGTCAACTAAAATGTAAGCTATTTGAATTCAGAAACTGGTTCAACTTCACAAATATAGCACAACACTGTGGACACAGATGTTGAACGTGTATTAGTTCAACTCATACGTTTTTGATCAGGCAAAAAAAGAATGTGGCTCTTTAGTCTTTTGGACTTACTTCTCTGTTTGCCTAAATGCTTAGGAGGAAACACTTAATATGAGACACAAAAACCATAAGTTTCTAACAGCCAGGATGATGAAGTCATCATTGTTGGATCTTAAATGGTCTTTTGTTAGATGGGAGAAGAAGAGGCAAACAATTGAATAAAGGTCAGTGAAATGTGAAATAACACAGTGTCTAGACCTGTGGCCTTAAGCCTGAGGAAAAGTGCTTTTCTTGACCTACTATTCCAAATTGCTCAGGTATGAAATGTGCTTTGATAGCTTTCACTACGTTTCTGGATTGGATGCTGGTCTAGAAAACCCTTCAACACCCACTTTTTGATGTTCTAAATTTTCTTCTGGGCCCTTCATTAACTCTGGATCCAGTAACATGGATACTTTCAGGATGGCATACCCAGTCCCCTTCTCAGAGAAGGATGCATAACCCCCAGAAGGGTAGACTCTTCAAAGCCATTTTTTCTGTTGCATGGTCCTGTCTTTGCTCTAGCTGATTTGCACATTGTCAGGAGACACCTGGCCAAAGTGAGAGGCCTGGGACTTAGGAGTGATGATAACAAAGAAAAGACAGGCAGATTCCTCTTGCTGAGTCCCCGGAACTGTCCTGCGTTTTGTCCTTCCAAAGTGTTGGATTCTATGAAACATCCTAATGTCCTTCTGACAAAATTACCTTTCTGTGCTTAAAAGATCCCTATTTTTTTGCATTGCTTTCTTTAATTTACAATACAAAACCTTTTATTGATATATGTGGTGTATCGGAAAGAAGTTGAGATGTGAAAATGACTTTTTTAGTGTTTCTAAAGTCAAGTCACGAATAAAACATGTGCCCACTTCTGTCTTCCATCTCTTCCTTGACCTCAGTTTGGCAACTAGAAATAACGGCTTTCTCAGGGGCTGAGCATGGAAAAAGCCAGGCAGTTCAGAGAAAGTAAGAAAATGCCTAAGGAGGAAGGTGGGAATGTGGGATGGGTTTTGTCCAAGTCATCCCAGCTCTTCCCCGTCTTGCCATACTATCCCTGTGTTACATAGTAATCAAAAGATAAAAGTCCAAAATTATGATACAGTGTAATAGAGCAGACGCGCATGGGAAGAAAAAAATCAATAGAAAAATTTCTCAATTCTATAGAAGTGTCAAAGAAAACGGTTACTTTGAAAAAGCGAAGACTTGATCAAATGCCTACATTGTTAATTTTACATGTAAAAGGGAGCATCACAACTGATAAATTAAAAAAATTAATGTACAAGCAATAACGCTTAAATTCTAGAAATTACCCACTTAGCCAAATAGACCTGGGGAACATAATTTTAAGCTATTATTACAATAGTGGTGGCACTTTTGAGCTGATAAATAGAAGTTCTTTTTTCCACACCCCCATTTGCCATGAAGCAGTAATCTGGCAGATGGCTAATTAGTGTTGGGGATGAGATAACTGGTGATTCAACCTACTGAAAAGTTAGTCAGCCCTATGGGAACTAAACTCATGGCCCTGGTCTCACCCAAACTGTGTTCTAATTAACTAAAATATACTATCCTGTGGTCATGTGGCTGCAGATATCTTCGGGAGGGCCTGGAATAGTACAGCTATTAGGAGTAAAACCCAGCAGCCAAGCAGTTAACTGCATTTTGGAAAGCAAAAGAAATTTTTTTTAAACGCCTTCCTTTTTTAAAAGTTAGCCTGAGTGCAGCTGTGATTCTTGAACAGCTTGTTCTGAACCACATGGCCTTCCAGCCTCCCAATCTTCCCACTATGTTCCATGCTCAACTGACTTTCAACAGCTTTCCCGAAGCAACTCTTCAGCATACTAAACTTGGGATTCTTTAACACCAAGTAACACTTTTCTCTCTTTAATGGGATAATTTAGCCTCCTGACTTTCACAGCAGATGCATTTAAGACTCAGTGATGTCACTTAATTACAGACTCTGAAGAAATCTGAAAGCATCATTATAACTAGCCCGCGCTGTCAGCTCCCTGATGGAGTTCACCAGCAATGCCATACACAAGGAGAATGGACTCCAGGGAGCAAGGATAAAGAGGAGAAGACACAGGTCAAGGCCTGTGCTCCTGAATATTGATGTCCAGGGTGCTCCATACATCACCTAGTTAAATGGAGATGAAACTCAGAGAGGCAAAGACTAAGGGTCCAAATTAGAAGGCAAATGAATGATCAGGTCAATATACCTACTGAGTAATTATTAAGGTGTATTTTCTCAATTAGAATGATCAAATTAAGATATCAAAGGTGCATTTTTCTGTCCTCTTAATGGTCTCTTGAAGTCTTAACCACTAGAGTTCAAAAACGGCTATGCACCGTTACAAGAACTTCCACTTGGCCTTTGCCCAGTACCAGATGATGAAGGGGAAAAAATATGAGCAAAGAGAAACCTATGTGTTACTCAAATTAGAAAGCACTTTAAGAAAAAAATCAAGTTTTATTGATTTGAATTATTACCATAATTATTAATAACATTATCATTTAAAATTGGAAGGATACATAAAATAGATGTTTTTAAAACTAATGGTTCCTATTCTTTAAGAGCATAAGGATGGGGGTGTGAAGAATTTATCACATGCATAAGTTGTCCAAAGAAAGCAAACCAAACTACATCAAAAATAAACATGCATTTCATCTACCACATAAAACTTTCTCTTCACGTCTTCCACTATGGGCCTGAGCAATTAAATTGCATAAAAGAGTTTGGCAAAATTTGAAAGCATCAGCCCCAAATCTGTACTACCTCCTGTTATTGGGAACATGTATCTCTGGTGTATTGTAAGTAAAGGAAGAGAGAACTGAGCTATCTTTGTAACTTTGTCAAAGACTGAACCTTCCTCCCTTTCAAATCATTTATGGTTTTTAAAACTATCTACAAGCGATGCTCCCATACACTAACTCTTCTCACAGTTCACCGAATGCATACTTTATTACACTACTTAAATGTAACAGAGTTCAAGAGCATCAAGATGGATGAGTAATTTGGCATGATGAATGAGACGAATATTCTGGCCCTCTGCCACTAGGACTCATATTAAATTCATTGTTCATAAAAGCAGTTATGTCCTAAGGGAACCACAAATAGGATGAGGGCCGGGGCCACGGCTTGATATCATGATGTCACATGCAGCAGTGCTTCATATGTAAGCATCAAAGTCCACACAGGCATATGGCTGTGATCCACTCTTCCAATAATCAACCACAACCAACCCCTGATCTCTGGATACTTTCAGCTAGAGCTGATCTTGGCAGCCTAGGCAACAATGTGACTTAAGGACGCTACAAAGACGTAAATTCTTTTAAGTCCCCTACTATTGAAAAAGGACTAAAAAAGTAAAGTTTTCAAGGGATGCAAAGGCTCATATTCACAGTAGAGGATATAGCTTATTTTTTTAAAAAAAAATCATTTACTGAATGCTACCATATACCAGGCATAGTATGAATTGCTATATACATTTTATTACTATTCTTCAAAATACTTCCATGAGATCCACATTATCTCCATTTTAGAGATGAGGCACAGTGAAGTTAACTAACTTGTCCAAAGTCACTAGGCAAATAAATGGCGCAGCTGGGATTCAAATTCAAGCCCTAGTCTGTCTTGACATTTGGGTCTTTCCACTCTGTCACATTGTTTTCCAATGGCTTGTGCTGGTGACCAGGGCAAAATCCACCAGTGGGTGGTCTTGAAGCCAGAGGGCAGGTCTGCAGAGACCTAGTCTCTCTTTCTGTATACTGTCCGCAATATACCATTAGCCCCTGATATCATGCCCCTCTCCCCACAGGCACAGTATAACTGTAGTTCTGTACCCAGGTCCTGGGAACATTTAATGTAAGGTGACAGTCATTCCTGGCATTCATTTAACTAGATTTTTATCTGCAAAAGAAAGTGTTTCAGGGGACCTGTTAAAGTGTGGTTTGCCCCAGGCCCCACTTCTACTATGGATGACGCTGCGAAGAAGGCTCCCATGTCGGAATCATTTTTCTGCCCTTATTTGAAACTTATCCTTTGACAGATTTCAGTCTGCCTGATCTGAGTTTCTTCTGTTCAAGCAGATTATTGCAAAAGAGCCTCCTTGTCTAGTGAAATCAATATGCAGGGAGCATCAGATAATTTCTAATTGAATTTTGCATCACTTTGATTAATGTTAATGCCCTCAAGGCCCCAAGGAAGGGTGCATTTCTGTGATTTGAAATAATCCAACAACTTTATAAAACCAATGAGGGATATTTGCTAATTTATAAGCCTGGAGGCCCAAGTATCTAACTAGTCTGGATCCCAGAATGATACCATGCCCTCAGAGGTTACTTTTATTTTAATAAATCTGGATAAATATAAATACAACATTTCGTAATGTAGCATTTTTGGAAAATAACTAGCAATGTCTGGATTGATGACTTTCTCTGAGCTAAAGAAGCTAACATGGCCTTAAAAGCTTAAAAGATACTAGTTGCAGACAACACTGCAACCCAAGCAATGATGACACTTGGCAGTCTTTTGATACTGACTCAACTTGGTTGTATTCATCCCCCAAAATAACTCAGATATGCTAGGATTACAAAGAAATGATTTACCAAAAATGAGAAGCCACACAGTAATGATTAAAATTATAAGAGGTTGATTCTGACACAACAAAAGCTTTTTTGGGTTATCACTCATTAAGTGGCATGTCTGGAAGGAAGCATTATTTGTGTTTTGCAGCTGGTGAAACCAAAGATATGTTAGCCATTTGCCCAAAGGCAGAAAGCTGTGAGTAAGCCAAGAACACAATTGGCAGTTGAGGCTCTGAGCCCCTACCTCTCCAGTGATCATGACGAGTCAAAGCTCAACTATGGGAGACTCACGGAGGCGAAGAAGGCCCAATGCAAGGCAGATTCTCTGGAGACGTATCAAGCTCATCCACAAGCTTTAGATAAGTGGTGGCTGGGCTTCCGGGTTGCAATCATCTGGAATTACTTACCCTACACACTGACAGAATCACTGAATTTTAGAATTGTAAAGGGTCTCTGTATTCATTGCCATTCCAATTTTTGCATTATGCAGAAAAAGAAACAAACCTCAAAAGAGTAAGTGATATCCTCAAGGAAACACACTAGTAAGGGCGCAGCCACATTCTAAACTCTGGTCTACAAAATCCTGGCCCATGGTTCTTTTAATGTCACCACAGCATGGACAAATTATCTTTAGATTTTAGAGCCTACAGAAAGCCAGTTTATTTTTATAGTGAATCCAGGAATCCCCAGAAGTCTGGCCTGATCTTGAGTTTAATGGCCACCCCAAGGCAACAACAAATAAGCCAGGTAACCTGGAGCAGCCTTCAAAAGTTTTCAGCTTCCAACAGCCTTCTTCACAGACTGTTTTGAATTCAACACTTAGAAGGTTGTTAGCTTCTTGATGTTGTATTTCCCTTGCATAGAAGGTCACACTATCCAAAAGTTGGCATTTCTTTTAGACCCAAAGTGTTGGAGGGAACACAGGCAGGATGTTCTACTCCTGCCAGTGCTGCTGACTCACTGGCAATGCCAGGCTTCCAAAGACTAATAAAAGGTCATCTACTCAGTTCTGTGACGTCATAGTGGAGTCACCATGAAGTACGGTATATAATAAGAGCTATCTTTAGAGGATCAAATACTCAACATTTCGGGGGGCAAAAAATTCATAATTCTTTGTTTTACAAATACCAACATGCTAACAAGGGTGTGGCAGCCATGGAGGTGCCCTTTTTAGGTCTCCCTTTGAGAGAGGGAGCAGAGCTGAGTGTCAGTCTATAGGTGCCACATCTTTGGATCCCATGATAGTCACACCAGGCCACACTGCCCTCCTGGTTGCTCCTAGCCAATGAGTGAGCACGACATACTGCATTGGCCACTCCTGCGCAACGTGGGATTCTACAATGCTCCAAGATGAAAGAAGACATTGCTCCTGGGAGTTATTTGTGTAGACAACAATTCTGGTAGACTCCTGGAGAATCTGGGAGGGTTGTTAAGTCTAAGCAAGAGGCTGTCTCTATCAATATAAATAGGCAGTTTGTGTTTTTTAGAAAAATATGTGCAAGAATCAGCCTGTTTAATGACAAGCTTTTAACACTAGGTTTTGAGCTCCCAAATCCAACATATCTCTGAAGCTGCTAATTTCATCAATGCTTCCCTTTCCAGATTTACAAAAACAAACAAAAAAGCCCCATATTGACTTGGTAATACTGTCAAGTAAAATGCTAAAAGTGTGACTTTTTTAGATTCTTAAAGAGCAACTATAGGAAGAAAATTATTTGAAATATGAAGAAAATAAAGGGTTTTTTTGGGAAGCGTATTAACTATGACTGCTAAGGTATTCATGGTACTTCTTGATGACTAAAAATAAAAATACAGCTACTTGTAAAAAACTCTTCATGACACTAATTCTATGATAATATGACTTGTCAAGCAAAATTCCTCTAGAATCTAACTTCTGCTCTTCCAACCTGCCAGAACACACTGCTCCACTCTCCAGCGAACCATCAGGATAAGTCCTCTGACTTAATTATCAAGAAATCAGTAACTGAAATTTCCCAAATGATGCTAAGGCCTAGCTGAGTTCTGAAAAGTTTCAAAGAACAGAGTTTCTGAGATATTTGAACTGCTCCTTCTCTTTTTCCCCACTACTCTTTGCTTTTTATAGTATTATAAATCCACATTTCTTACCTAGCACTGCAGCAAAAATAAAAGTTAGTAGTATTGAGTAAACCGTTAAAAAATTCTCATTTTTATAGACAGGGGCATTAAATGTATAGTATTTAAAATTCTCACTTATACAATGACGAAGGCAAGTAGATATAAATTTTACAGTATCTGAAAGCAAAACCCTATTGCCTACCAAAACAAAATTACCTTTCCAATACAACTTTGCAATGAAAATTTAAACTCCAAAGATAATTTTGCATCCAAGGTACTCACTGATGTATGATTTAGGCACACAGAGATGAATCAATAGAACTTGTTTGATTGCTTCATCATCTCTCCATTATATCAAATCTTCTAAAGCGGCAGGAGAGATCATAAGGATGTTTGAGGATTGCTTATGTGAAAGTACAAAGGAGGCCAGATCCTATCATATCTATTAAGGAGTGGAGCCTGACCACGAAATCTTAATTAACACTGTAACAATTTACTTAAAAGTCTCTCACGCAGCCCATGTGAGGCTAAATCAGAAGGGAAATGTTGTTAGCATTTTAGTAGAATTAAATTAAAAGGAAAAAAATGACATAGCAGAGGCCACATTATAGATTAATAAGGGATTAGATAATGCAATTACTGTTTGGGTATTATTTCAACTATGTGATAGAATGAAGAGGAAAGCAGCTCTGAGACTTTGGCTAGACTATGATAACTTTCTGAATGAGTTATGGTGGCGAGATACACCCTTCTAACTCTATCCACATCCGAGAAATAGTGAGGACATCTTAAGTAAGATAATATCTCAGATCAAGTCCTGTTTAAAGTTAACAAAGGATTCATAAAGAACTTGGTTTATATTTTTCTTTTCTCATTAATTACCCACTAAGATCAGTATCAAGAGGTGAGGTAGAATGGATGGGAACTTGGGTCAAAACTCTTATTTTTAATGCTTTGGACCTTTCCTTTGTCTTAATCACTTCACAGTACTGGTTAAAATGTATATAGTTTTAGAAGAATGCTTGCAATTCTCATCAATTGAGTATGCTTTTATAAGCCTTTCAGAGGCACTTTTTTTTTTTTAAATAGAAGATAAAGTAGAGAGTGAATGTTACTAGATGTCTATACTGCAAATAGTACAGAGATGCAGAGATGATACAGTTTCAGGGAGAACAGAACATTTCTCTGGTATGGTATGGCACCAAGACAAACTTAGTAACGATTCATGACAGTACTCATGCATGTACTTTATATATCTCACATGTACCAGCTTTATGCCAGAGATTTTTCTAAGAACTTCGCAAGTATTAACGAGCTTGATCCTTACAACAACCTTATACAAGGTAGTACTGTTATCACCATCCTCACATAGCCGATGAGGAAACTGCAGGACAGAGAGGATTAGTGACTTGCTCAAAGTCACAAAGCTAATAAGTGACTGGGCCAGGATTTGAACCTAGACAGTCTGGTTTTAAAAGTCTACATCCCAACAAAGTGCTACTTTCTCTCACCTATATTATTACCCATTTCCTACTACAGTTCCAAATCAGGCCATCCCTGATTCTACCAATAATCATAACAACTGTCTTATTCTTTTGAACAAATGCACTAAGAATGTTTAAGTACTTTTCAACTCTAGAGTAGCAACTTCTCACATGACCCCTTAGCAGACTAAATACAAAAAATCAACAACAAAAGATATTTACAAAATAATGTCTGAAAATATAAATTAAATAATTCTCTTGGCCCATAAGTGGTCCTACACGTAGAACAAAATTAGAGCTCTTGCTCCTTTTTGTTTTCACTTTGGCTACTTTCCTGAAGGCTGAAGGGACATTCTTAATACAGAACAGTTTTGTTTCATATTTCTAATATGGTAGTGAACTACAGATAAGTATTCTGAAATACAAAGCAATTAGGAAGACATCAGTAAAGCGGGAAAAAATTCATGGCCAAAACCTGCAATAAAGAAACATAGAAATTCATACTTTGTTAGGAACACCCACTTGAAGATCCAAACCAATAGGTTTCTGAACTTAACCCAAATTATTTGGCATATGAGTAGGCTTACTCTGAGCCAAATGTTAGCTCTTGAACATTTGATAACTCTTAAAAAATAATATGTTGATGATTTAAGAGGATGCAAATGAAACATAAATTTAATTTTTCATAAATTACACATGATCTTAAAATTTAAGGAGAAGAGTAGATGAATCATGGCCACATTCACAATGGATCCCAATTCATCATTCACATTCTATAGTCTTTCATTCACAAGAAGGTCAATTAGCCTTGTTTGGCAGTCCCTCTTTCCACACAGAGGAATCGGGCTTGGGACAACACGTGCCAAATGTCTGGAACAAGAGACAAGATGTTCAATTAACTTCTGAAAGATGACTGAATAAATTAATACAGAACTGAAACTAACGTATAAATCATGTCATTTCAGTTAGCAGCATCGGAAAGGGAGAAGAAGAGAAGCCTTGAAGGAGGATGCTGCACTGCTGTCTTATTGAGCCAACAACATAAAGACAACACCATTTGTACTCCTAGAACTGAAGGGTGGAATTAGAAAACAGACTTGTGCCTATCAATAAAGAGATAGTGGAAAAAGAAAACGAAAAACTCAATTTCCTCAAGTGGCTAACCTATTCCTTAAATCATATACTTGTAACTTGAAGTCTCTGCTTCTTTAGCTTTGTGGCCCAGCTAGAAATAGCTATCTACCTTATTTTGCCTTATTTCTCTGACTTAAGCGTACTTTTTATCTATAGAATACCTGAGAATGTCTAATGAACTTTAAGTCCATTAAGACTATAAGCAAAAAGATATAATTCCTTCTAGAGAACTAATAATGTGGTTTTCTTCTAGCACTGAGCCTAATTCTATATCTTCTAGAAATCCTTTTCTGAAGCCTCAACACCATTAAATTTCAATTCTTCTTTTGTAGACACTAGAACATTCCAAATGATCTATAGCCATGACTTTCTGCATTAAAAGTGTCATGTCAGTCCTACTGTCTCCTATATATTTATGCACTTAGGACATGCAACAGAAAAGTGAATTTTGAAAAAGCTTATGGACACCTCACAGGAGATATGGACAGGGAAAAAGGTCTCATATATTTTCTTAGACATTTTGCTGCCTTAACTGTGTCACAGTCCTCAATACTATACGAAATCCACAGAAAAACTATAGGGAGATTATATCCCATATAACATTAGTGTAGCTACGTACATTCTGCTGGATGCACCTGCTACATGTTTGGCAGATAAAATGAATTTACCCTCTTCTAATTTTATTAAAGACCATAAACTAAAAGACAAGAGTGTAAGGACAGAACTTATTTGTGTATCTAGATTAAGAAGGTCGTGTGTTTACAGATCACTCTGTGAAACTGTCAACCTGACTGAATGGCCCCACAGGTGGCTTGAAGTCATTTCTCCATGGTTCAAGCTACAAATGATCAAGGTATACTCTTCCAGCTGATACAAAAACCTAACATATGGAGGCTGTGTATTTCATCCATGTTGATTTCTACTCCTTTTCCCCAAAGGATAAGCATACTACAGATTAAAGACATTAAGAAACCTTGGCATGTGGCAATACATAGTAAAAAGTTTAGGAGGGAAATGCAATTCTTCACTTCTGACAAGACAAATAAGAAAAAAATAATGTAAAATATTGTCTCCCTTTTTGAAAAATTGCCACAATTACAGCTTCATAGAGTTAAATCCATTTAAAACCCCTAGACCTGGAGCCCCAGGGGTAAAGGCAGTGCTCCATTCTACAGCCATATATCTGGGTCACTGCTGAAAGTAACAGATTTACTCACATTAACCAGGTTACCATCCTCATTTATTCAACTAATAAACTGGAAGTGGGGAGGAGCGAGCTGGGTAGAGGATTAGAGTCTTTAGGGAAAAATCATAAACTTCAAATTGATATTGTGAATTATCCATAAGGCTCAGTGATTCTTGAAATTAGTCCAGAGATAAGCTTCATACAGCCCATTTAATTCACCTAAAAACATCCAATTCAATAAACCCAATGGAAATATGAACTCAGAACTAATGTCCACAAGTTAAGGACCATATACTATAATATGCACAAATAGAGTAAGAAGTTAGGCTTGAACAAAGCACAATTTTTAAATTGCTTTTCTCTAAAAAATCAAGTTAAATATCTTCAAGTTTCTATGCTTAACATCCACGGTCAGTATGCTACTGATTACCGTGAACAACTTGAGTTAAACAGTGATGGCATAAGAATAATAGTAACATTTATTGAAGGCTTATCATGTGCTGTCTAAAACTAACGTACAAATATGCTTTTATGCAGTCATACACACACAAAAATAACTTTAATATGTATTATCTCATTACTTTTGATTGCCTTCTTTTTTCAACATTTTTATTCAATGTCATTTTACTTCCTACTGGAGCATCTTTAAACTTTTACAAACATGAAGAGTACACAGCTGGTAAGGAGGCCGCATTAGTTTAAAAAGCAAGTGAACCATTGCAGTAACACACAGAATTGGCTGTGCATACACTTTCTGTTCATGCCTGAGAACAATTCAAGATATCAGCCTGGATCCTCAGGGACGTTAATGGCTTACAATCCTGTAGTCTTCCCAACTCTGGCCTTGCTGGTTAGCTCACTGGGTAAGAATCACACAATGAGGTCAGGGCCACGACTTGAGATGCTTTCTCATACCAGTTTATTTCGCACAGAGAAAAATCACTCAGGACCACACACCATCCTTAATCTCAAGTACATGGTTTGAAAATATGTGTCTTTGATCATGAAGGGACCAGATGTAAACAAGAATGGCTTAATACTAACCAGTCCTATTATTAGGATAGAGAGTGTGAGGAGATTACATCTACCACCGTCATAAAACAAAACAAGACAATTCTCCAACACGTTTTCTGCTGGTAGTCAACAGCAGGCTTATTTTCACAGACACTAGCTATCTACTATTTAATCCATTTAGGTTAGAAGGGTTGTAGACAGACTGATGGTGGTGGTGGAGGGGTAGCTTTGTGTATGACTCCATAAAAACAAGGAAGGCAGTGCCAGTATTTCCGAGAATTTATATTATCAGTTCACTGCTGATATGTCAACCTCCAAAATTTAAAAGTTAATTAGAATCCACAAAAACTAGCCAGATTTTAGCAGCTGTAGAAGGCAACATATTTTGGGATATGATCTGCTCTGGTAAGCAGCAGCTCCCAGGCAGTGGCTATAAAACCTGACTGCTCTTCACAATTATCCAGGGAGCTCAAAAAACAAAAACAAACAAAACAGAAGCTAGCAAATACACAGATTAACAGGCCCTGCTCCAAACCTACTGTATTGGAGCTTTTTTCTCAATGGGAATTGATAGAAGGGCAAAAGTGGGATGAGGCACAGGAATCTGTACTTTTAAAAAACACTCTCTAGGCAATTCTTACTGTGGCATGTTTGGAAATCACTGCCCTAGAAATAGCAGTTATGATAACTTGGGTTGAAAATGCTTGAATTTTTGCACATGACTGGAGTGAGGACGTCTTAAAAATAGGAAACGAAGACTTGGTGGTCTATAAAAGAGTAGGGTTTTCAACCACAAAGGTACTGAGAGTCATCTTCTACCCCTTAGGAGGCACTTAAGAGATGTAGGCAAGTGCTGGGAAATGACAACCTCGTGGCTGAAGCGATCGGAGGGCAACACAGGGTTGCTTGGTGTCCGATGGAGGACTGGGGAGTAGCTTCCCCATTTATTCTCTCTGCAACTCTACGAGGTATGTATTATTCCTATGTCCATTTTGCAGACAGGAGACTGTGCTTTGCCCAAAGTCACCCAGGGAATAAGTCAGCAGACAGTGCTCTTAAAGGAAAGAAAAACAGCCTAGAACTCAGAAGAATGCAGTTCCAGCTCAGGCTTGCCCAGAAATTAACTGCATGATCTTGGCAAATCGCTTCTGGGCCTCAAACATCCTTGTTTGCAAAGTAGAAGGACTGGATCAGATTTTCCCAGAACGTTTAAAATTTTACCAATCTATGATTTCAAGCTGTTACAAACAGGGTTTCTACCTCATGGCTTATTATATTTTTTAATACTATGTTTTATTGCCATGTTATAATGATGTACTGCAAAGGTGGGCATGAAAAATCTAGGTTAGGTACTACTGTAGGAGTTATCCAAATTTAAGGTTTTTACACACATGGGAATAAATAACTTTAATTAATGCTTTGCAAGTTCTGTTTTAGCATAGAGGGGAGCCTAGTGGTTTGAATTCAACAACGTAAAAGATTCTTTGTGTTCTAATGCATAAGTTGCAATGACAAGTGGCATTTTCCACGAGACCAGGGGCTAGAGACTGCTGTGTGAGATGTTCCTGAATAGTACCAGGGCTGCAGTAACGCCTCTGTCTACAAAATACACACCCGGCACAGCCTGGGATGCAGAGCACATACTAAATAGGAAACATAAATGTGCAGAACGGCTGTATAATTGTTGAACTCGTGCCTCATATATTCACAGTTAATTTTGGCAACCGATTTCAGTTACGGGAAGGGGGAACATGGGGAGGGGGTGAATTCTCCTGTCCTTCAACTTCCCAGAAATGTATTAGAAATGACAGCCTATGATTGCTGCAGACAGTATCTAATTAACTGTCATTATAAAACACATGTCAGAGCCTGGGGCCTATGAGGGATCTGATGTCTAATTTCTTTCCAGAATAATAAGAGTCTCCTTTGAAACAAGCTGGTGAATGAATTTTGTTGTCTTTTTAATCAACTGATTTCAATCTGACCCTTTATTTCCCTCCCATATTTCATTCTTTGCTGCTGTATGTCCCTCCCCTAACTACTCTGGAACTCGTATTTTAGACAAGTGATGGATTTAAAACAGCCTCTTGTCATCCTCTGCCTAGGCAATCTCAATAAAGAGCGACTGCAGAAATATGATATGGAAATGGAAGCTGTTTGTAAAAACTATTAACTCAATAATGAAACAATTATTCCTAAACAACCATGAAAATTACTTACAAGCCTTATTTTCTCTCATTTTGCCATATCACAGATTGCAATTCTATTTTCATTCCTATTAATTAGAACAAAGAATTTAATCCTTTTCTCCTTCTATTATGCAAAAACAAGCATGGTTATTAGGGAGCTATCTAGTCTCAGTTAATTTTATTTAGGAACGTGTTGCAGAGACCGAATCATTACTGATGTCCTCTAACTAGGGGGTTAAGATGAAATGGGGCCTGAATCAACATAGAAAGAAATTTCCCTCAGTTCATTATTCCATTCACAAGATTACTCTTCGGCTTCTCCAAATGGATCCATGACACTCTGCAACTAAGCAAGGAACAGCAGCAAATGAGGCTGTTGAAATAAGGAGGAGGAGGACTGCCAGTCAACAGAAGTGTAAGATCCTGTGTGCAATACCCCCATGCCTGTAGGTACAATTAAAGTGTCTACTGCACTTCTTGGCACATGGTTTGGGCTCAGAAACTCTTGCTTCCTTCTTCTCCTCCCTTCACAGGGAGGCTGGGATCACATCTTTATTTTCTAGAGTACCTAGCAAGAGGCAATACACATAAAAGATATATAATAAATATTTGATGGTTGAATGAATGAATAATAAACAAATGAAAATCATACATGAACTCGGTAAATCTAGTGGCAGAGTTCAACTGCAATAATAGCCTCATGGGAGAAAGATTTTTTTGACACAGAAGTGCCCTTATCTAAAATCGTGAAGTCAACAGTCTCAGGACTTTTTGGATGGGTAGCCCTACTGGTATAGCTTTGAAGTTTTTAGAAGAGTCAATCATTTTATGTAATTTTGTGGATTTCTTAAGAGTGGCAAGACACATTGCTGATTAGATAGAGTCCTTGTGGAATGGGATAGTACAGCTATGCCTACTGGAGGTGATTTTGAGTTCCAGTCACACCCTGAACCCCATACCCCAAACCACTGTAGTTGTGGAGGCAGAAAATAGTAACTCCTGTACTTCTGGCCTGGGACTTGATTCTTCCTTTTTTTTTTGTTAAAGAAAAATTATTAAAGAATATTTATTTTTTAAAAATGAAAAATAAAAAAAAGAAATTTCTATTTTTATTGTTTCCATTTCTTAATTCTCATTTTATTGGACTTGCTTCTTCAGAGCCAGTGTGTCTCCCACAGGGCCAGACATAATACCTCTCTATGTTAAAATGCTAATCTTTTAGGATTTTCAACAAGTAATTAATCAGTGTAAGACACTGTGTTTACAAGATGCTGGAGAAGATGCATCTGGGCTACCTTCTTTATCAATATAAACATGTTACAAGACAGAATTTTCTATTAGGACCAAAAAAAAAAAGAAAAAGAAAATTGTAAATAGAATTGCTTGCTTCTCACAATACTTTATACACACACACAAATGATATACATGTGTGTATTAAATGATACAATGTTTCATAAGTATTAATAGCAAAGTATGAGCTCCAATGGAAAGAAGACAAGCAATATTATCTTCAGAGGTGTGAAGTTCTTGGGCCCATTTGTTGTATTTTATTTGGGAAACTTATTCTTCAAGATCCAATTCCTTCTCTCACCCTCAAACGTCCATATCCCATCTGAAAATACTGAAGTCCCAACTGACGTATTTCATCAACAAGTGATAGAAGTTGTTTGGATCATGACTGAAGTACCAAGTGGAACTTACCTTTTTATTTCTTTTAAAAAGATTTCCTTAGGGATTACATATCTGTTTAATAAAAAGGTGAATTCTATTTGGTACTTCCCCTATGGAGTAATCTAGGTCTTAACCCTAGGTCTTAGATTAGAATCCCCCTTGGCAATTCATCCTGAATTTATTTCCTCAGGTCAAATTCATCTGAAGGCTGATCAGTGGCACCAAAACTTATTTCGTGGCAGCTTAAATCAAAATCTATTCAATTATTCACAAATTGCATTGCAAAAACATTCCACAGCTATTCTGCTTTAATTCATGCTGTTGTAAACAATGTCCGAGAAGCTTTAGTTCCTACAATTCTTGTTCTCCTTTGTTTACACAGGAAAGAAGCAGAAAGTTACAGGCTACGGTAATGCTTAGAACACTTTAAACTGCCAATAATATTTTACCCCAGTCAGCCACTGCCTTTCCAAATTATTTTGAAAGAAGAAAGGACCCTCTCTCTTCAATGCCTCGGTCTGCCTCTCTCAGCAAAGATTTGCCTGAAAGTTACAAGAGATCTCTTGATGGTGCTGTATCCTCCCTGATTTCTTTGTCACATTGCTTAAAAGTTGTCCCTCACTCAGAAAAAGGTATGTTGCCATCAATGGAAAAGAACTCAAACTCCGTAGAATAATTTAAAGAGTTTTATTCTGAGCTGAATATGTGTGACCATGGTCGGGAGAGTCACACACAAGAAGGCTTGAGCAAGTGGTCTTGCCGTGTTTGGGTTGCAGTTTGGTTTTACACATTTCAGGGAGATGGAAATTATACATAAAGTCATAAAACAATACATGAAATGCATACATTGGTTTGGACCAAAAAGGCAGGATATCTTGAAGCAGAGGATTACAGGTTATAGGTGGGTTTAAAGATTCTTTGATTTGTGATTGGTTCAAGAAATGAAGCTTTGTATAGAGGCTTGGAATGTTTTCAGTTAAGATAAGAAAGTCTGTTTCCAAGTGCCCACCAATAAATGAGTGGATTAATAAAATTTGGTATATGTATACCATGGAGTTCTACTCAGCCACAAAAAACAATGGTGATCTAGCACCTCTTGTATTATCCTGGATAGAGTTGGAGCCCATTCTACTAAGTGAAGTATCACAAGAATGGAAAAACAAGCACCACATGTGCTCACCATCAAATTGGTATTAACTGACCAACACCTAAGTGCACATATAGTAGTAATATTCATCGGGTGTCAGGCAGATAGGAGTGGGGAGGAGGGGATGGGTATATTCACACCTAATGGGTGCAGCGTGCACTGTCTGGGGGATGGACATGCTTGAAGCTCTGATTCAGGTGGGCAAAGGTAATACATGTAACCTAAACATTTGTACCCCCATAATATGCTGAAATTTAAAAAAAAGTCTATTAATCAGAGACAAGCCACCGGACTTATACTGGACATATACACAGACTCAAGTGATCTGTTAAGTAAATTGATGACCTGCAGGTCTAATTTAAGCTTTGTCTTGTATAGCTTTAGGCGTGTTAATGAGTTACAAAGGATACCTCCAAGAAGGTAAGGGGGCATGGCTGGGCACTGACCTCCCTTCTCGGCTTTAGGGTATTTCTGGGATCCCCTTGGCCAAGAGGGGATCCATCCAGCCAGGTGGGGGGCTTAAGATTTTATTTTAGTTCACATTGCTAATCTTCCATCCATTGCTATGCCACCCTCTTCATTCTTCACTAACTGCTGTTCTTTAATCTCTTTAGCTTCCTTTCTTCCATATGACCTTAAATATCATTCACCTACATTTTTTTAGTTTGTGTGCCCACCTTCAATAAGATCATTTATTATAGTAGCTTCAAGACATTTATTGTAGAAGCTTCAAGAGATATTATATACAAAATTTATAACTAGTGCTTCCGACCCAAAATCTCAAGTGTCTGTGCCACATCTCCACAAACATGAAGAAGAGGAAACTCAAATTCAAAACATACAACATGATCACTGCTCCTCTCCAGATCCAAACCCTTGTCTTTCTACCGTATTCCACATCCTGGATAACAGCGTTGCCATTTGATGCCCAGATGTCCAAACTAGAAAACTTCCGAGTCAGCTTTGAGGCCTTTTCTTCATCTCTCAAATCCATCTCCTCCTCTCTGTCCTTACTTACTTACTGCCACTGCCTTGGTTCAAGTCCTTGTCATTTCCGACCTTGTTTACTATCACAGTGTCTACACTGCAGCAAGAGGGAATTCTCTAAAGCAGAAACTGGATGAGGCGACTCCTCTGCCTAAGACCTTCCCAGGCCCACCCAGGGCCCAGCCACAGTGCATGCTTCTTGTGGCATTCGAGGCCTCCATAACTTGGTGCCACATTGCCTTTCTAATCCTGTCTCCCACACATACCCTCGCCAGACTCATGAAGACATAATTCCATGTCTTGGCCATGACTTCTGCCCAGGTTGCCTCTACTTTTGGCAAATTCTATTTTCACTGCCTGAAGCCTCTCTTCTGTGAATCTTTAATGCGATTAGGGGAGGTGGGTCATTTCCTTCTCTGGCCCACCACACCTTCGTTCACTGTATGCCTGTAATCCCTTCTGCTAAACCGGGAGGTCTGTATTACGGAATTCAAAAAGTTCAGTTTTTAGAAAGGTTTACAAAGGTCACATAGCACATTTACTATATATTATGTAATAACTCCAGCAGAACTTGAGGTAGCATCTCATAGTCAAACACATGTATGAAAAATTATACTAAGAGGTACAAATAAAGGCCATATAGACTCATATCAGTTCAGGTCAGGTATCAATGCTACATGAGACTCATACATGAAATATTTCCATTTCCCAGAGGTTTCTGGAATTTGGAGTTGTGGATAATATACAATTATTTTCTTGTAAATTTTCCCAACTAGATGCAACCTCCTTAAGGTCAGGAGATATCTTTTTTTTTTTGCTTTTAACTTCATTGCCTGGTATAATGTCTGGCTTTTTATTAGCAAAAACATGCTTGCTTTCAATGCTTACAAACAAAAACTAACAATAAGCTAATAAGCACTATCACAAGAGATCCAATTATGGTTTACAGTAAGAACTGTCATATGGAAAGCCTTTTTTAAAGATCACAGAAGAATTAAAATAGCCTAGTGTTTAAGGGCTCTGAAATCAGACAGGCCTGGGTGTGAGTCTCAGCCCTGTTAGCTACAGGATAATGAGCAAGTTGCTTAATTTTTGGAGCCTTAGCCTCCTCTTAGATAAACAGGATATCACTCTAGCATCTACCTGGTGGGACTACTTTGAAGATTAACAGGATAAAACATGCTAGGTGCTTGGAACATAATAGTAAACTAATATTATGATTATAAAACTATTGCAAGAACATTTACAGCATTACAGAAATAGCTACAAGAGACATCGAAGGTGACATTCCACACATGTAGAAGGCTATACATGTTGATTTATACCAAGTTGATTGAAGCAATGATCTACCTTTCCCAACATATCATTTGGTTACTTTGTTGATGTTTCACCTAGGCACAGGTGGGCATATTTAACGTACATCAGACGAGGCTGGAGAAACAAAAGCACTTGCTGTAACTACACGGAAAATGATTCTGACTCAGAGAAAAGGGTGGCAAATATAATCGGAGTGTGGGGCTCCCTGTGGTGACTGCTAATAGTCTTCAAACCTGGAAGGTAATTTCGAACAAAAATTCGGCTCCTTTGGATATTAAACATTCATGATAAAGGGAACAAGGGAAAAGTTCAGAACTGTCTCAGATTTGCTTTGTTATCTAGGAAATAAGACTGATGAATTGCACTGAGAGTTTTTTTCCTCATTAGAAAATAACTAAAAATTTCTCTCAAGATATCTTTTTCTTAAATAACTGTTAACTAGTCCCTTTAGTTGTTAACAAAAAGAGACTTGTAAGAAGAAATCATTTGTCCTTTCTACACGCTACATGGCTCAAGGCACAATGTGTGCAGACAGACCTTAAAATGGGAATAAAAACCAGACACAACCCCAGGACAGAAAGATTTGATGGATCAAAAACATGTCTGTTCAAAGTCTCTGAGAAAAATGGTACATTAATCAGGAATGAAGCTTTACCTTTTAATACCCTAACCATTGAGTAGGTGGCTGGCAGGTTCAGCTACTGTGAAACACCAAAATTTGGCTTTTTCTGGCAATAAAAGCTCAAGTTTCAATGTTCAAAAAGAAATCAACGTATTTTTAGACAACTATGCACCAGGCCTCTTTACCTGAATTCTCACATTTGATTCTCACAAGGTGTTATGGCGGACACTGGCTGCAGATGTGGAAAGGGATGTTCAGAGAGGTTAAATAACTGGCCCACACATGGTCACACAGCTCTGCACGCAGCCAGCCCGATCTCTGGTGTACTCGAAGTCGAAGCAAATGTGATTTCCATTTTAACAGAAAACATGTCCTTCTCCATGTCTTCATTTGCCCAATTCCTAAGTCATTCTGAAAGACTCAGTGTAAGTGCCATGTCCTCTGATATGACATCCTCTTTTCTATGTTCCCAAAACCTGTTCTTTACATTTCTTCCATTGCACTTATCACAACATGTTATAATTATTTACTTATTTATCTGACTCTCCTTCACTAGACCATGGGCTTCCCGAGAAGAGGGGCCGCACCTCTTTCCTTTTCTACCCGATACAGTGCCTGGTATATGGTAGACAATCAAAGAATGTTGAATGAAACAGAACATCTTTCCTAAATTCTGCAAAAAATTTTAAGGAATTTATTATGGTGTTATCATAGAGCTAATAGATAATATTTCTATGAACCAGGTACAAATTTCATATGATAATTAGGCATCCCTCTCAAAATACACTGCAGCATTTCCATTTTGCCAACTAAGGTTCATTATCTAACCTTGGTGACAGTTTGAACTTAAACTAGAAAAGAAGTTTTGATTATATTTTGGTTTCCAGAGGAGCAGTCCCCAACCTTTATGGCACCAGGAACCAGTTTCATGGAAGACAATTTTTCCTCGGTGGGGGGTGGGGGCTGGTGCAGGAGCTCAGGTGGTGATGTGAGCCATGGGGAGCGGTAGCTGTAACTACAGATGAAGCTTCCTGCTTCCCTCACTTGTCCAAGGCTCCTTCTGCGTGTGGGGTGCGGTGGGGGGAGTGGGGCGCACCCCTCAACAGGCCCCAGCAATCTGCCGCCTGGGGGTTGGGGATCACAGTTCTGGAGGATACAGTTCTATTGTTGTAGATATAGTAGATTTATCCACAGTATTTTACAAACCTAAGGGATTCTTTCCTAAACAGCTGCTGATTGTCTGTTCTCAACTGACATTCATGGGGAAAAACAAAAAACCTCAAGATGGATAATAACATTCTCTCTGAATTGTATTTTTTCTTGATTAAAAAAAAAATCTGTAGTGGCTCATACTGACCATAAATTAAGTTTTCAAATCATCTGACAACTGGCTCCTTTTTCATTCTATCTCATTTCCAACTTCTTAGTTCTGCCTTTCCCAATAGAGAGGATCAATGCAACAAGCAATATGTTTGTTGTTTCCTACCCAGGGTTTCTAAGTTTTCTCCTTAGTCCTTGATAGTCCTGCAGGGGTTTTCATTTACACGGGGATTCCTTTCCACTCCTCAAATTTCTACCATGGCTCAAATTATTCCAGTCATTATCAGAGGAAGCCTTCCCAGATGGATAAACACACCTCTGTATCCCGTAGGTACTTGCACATTCTATTTATACCATGCATATTGTTTTACAACCATTGATATCTTTCTTTGAATCTAGAATTACCGAATCTCAGAGTTGCACGAGATCGTCTACCACACCGTGAACTCTTTGAAGTAAAGGACTATGTCTAAATTTATCTTCATCTCCGGCACCAGCACAGTGCCCAGCATACAGTGGGCACTCAATAATGTGAGTGAATTCCAGGTAAGAGTTCAAAAGTTTGGAAATTTTGTACTCAGAACTATATGATTCTGCAGGGCCAGACTTAGAAGAGCAAAAGAGGACCTTACATTTCATGGAGATCAGTTCCCCTTTCTCTGTTTCACATAAGTCTCATGTGGTTTCACGTAAGATTGCAGTTGGAAAGATTTGTCACTTCTAAGAAAGCTTGAAAAGCACTGAGTAGCTTCTGTCTCATTTGTTAGTATATTTTGTCTCTTGAAATATACCGGAAGAATATGATACAAGGAACTCAGCTGTGTGTATATAATAAGTTTAAAACATCATATATATATATGATATGTGTGTGTGTGTGTGTGTATTAAAGGCCACTGTTAAATTGGAGCCCATTATGAACCAGTTGCTTTACATATGTTATATCATTTTACCTTCTCTCTAGCCCTAAATAGCAGTCACCACTGATAGCCCCATTTTATAAATAAGGACTCTGAGCCTCAGAAAATTAGCAATTTATCTGAAGAGGCATGTTTTAAACTCATTTCTGTCTGGAGCCAAAGATCAAGCTCTTGAAATAGAAAAGAAAGTTTTTGACGTAAATTAGGGACAGTGAATAGGAAGGATAAATTGAAAAATTTTTAAATTGGCATTTTAGAGAGAGAAAGTAGTTTTAAACTAAATGAAGAGGAAAAAAAAACAGGTAAGAGGCAAAACCTCTGAAGAAGTGCAAGTATGCATGCAAGAAAGGGAGCAGTTACATAAATAAAAGTTTCCAGCTCATCACTAAGTAAGAGAACTGTCTGACAAAGGGTAGGAGGAAGGGGACACCTATAGAGGTAGAAGAATTTTGAAACTGAGAGAGGATGAAGAGAATGAAATGCAAAGACTCAACTCCACTGGGAATCCAATTTTAACTCTAACGAAAGATTTGCAGCCTGAGAAAGGCTATAAATATTCTAAGTATGTGGGTGACTGATCATAACCAAGTGATGTGGGCAATCTGACCTTAAAAATATGCTTCAGAAAAAATTAGAAGGTAAATTGCGGACAGGCGCAGTGGCTCATGCTTGTAATCCTAGCACTCTGGGAGGCCAAGGCAGGAGGATTGTTTGAGCTCAGGAGTTTGAGACCAGCTTGAGCAAGAGTGAGACCCAGCCTCTACCAAAAATAGAAAAAAAGTAGTTGGGTTTGCTGACATGCGCCTGCAGTCCCAGCTACTTAGGAGGCTGAGGCAGGAGGATCGCTTGAGCCCAGGAGTTTGAGGTTGCAGTGAGCTATGATGACACCACTGTACTCTACCCAGGGTGACAGTAAGACTCCATTCCCCTCAACCCCCGCCAAAAAAAAGGTGAATTGGACTCAGTGGGTCTTTGAGAATCACTGTCAAGCACTAATTCCCTCCTTCTCTCTTCTAAAGGTGACAAGGAGGTTTGGAAGGGCAAGGGAAGGTTTTCCTTTAAGGGTGAAAATGTTTATGTCTGTATCAACCACATGCAGCATCAGTTGGCAGTGTGGGAATGTTAACCCTTTTACTCTAAAATTTTAAGCTTTGCAATTACAATTTGATACAAAAACAACTCTGTTAAATTCCAGCCAGTCCAAATTCCACTGAGGTAAAGATTCTCCAACTACCATTCTAATGAAATCTCACTACCATTATTTTAGGAAGCGTATTAAATTGAAATTTAATTTAAATAGAAAGTGAGTTGCTTTCTTTTAAAGAATTACACTGTTGCCAGTGTAAGCAAATAATAATTAACACAAGTACATACAGTTATAATTAGCAGGGAATTTAATTAAACAAATATGCCAACATAACCAGATGCATGACAAAGTAATTGTAATATGCCTTGCCAATGTATTCTTTCCCACTTCATAGTTCTTACATAGTAATTATAAAGCTCTCTCTCTCTTTTTTTTTTTTTTTTACAAGCACAGAAGTTCTAAATACAAGCCTCCTAAAGGCCATATTCAAGCAAAAGAAAGCAAATCAAAGAAATCTTACTGAAGGAGGAGCGCTGGAGAATGAAAGCAAGTATTTCACTCAGAACTCCCGGTAAAAGTTCAGTGGATTTCGATTCTTTAGCTCCATTTGAACTTTACCAGATTTCATCCTCTCTTCAGTTTTATGAGGCTGTTTCTCTAAGCTGGAAGAGGCAAAACTATATTTAAAAAAAGACTGATTTTACATAATCTCCTAGTACTAAGTCCTTTGCAAAGAAAACAAGTCATCCAGAAGTCACCTTGAGAACCAAAAGAGTTAAGTAGGGAAATAAATTACCAAAAAGAGAGGAATATGATTCACCAGTACAGTTTAAAATACACAGTCTTATTTAACATCGAGGAAAGAAAAATGATGGGTTACTCTGCCAGTTTCTTCACAGGAAGGATTATAATACAAAGGAAGGTGATGAAAAGAGAAAAGTACAAAAGAAAAAAGTTTAATTAAATCATTTCTAGAATAAGTCCAAGTATAAACTTTAACATCACAATGCTATGCAAAGATCTTAAAATACTATCCTTCTTTGTATTTTTATCCTAAATGTATAGAAACTATGATGTTTTCAACAGTTGAGGAAGAAATGATTTGCCCATGGTAACAGAGCATGTCTGGAGACACACATACAACTTCTGACTCCCGAGTCTACCATCGTTAGAGGCATAACGGCAGAATCAGCCCAACCTGGTTCAACTTTATGTTATAAAATGGTGAGATGTTTTTCAGTTGCCATGGACTCCCAGGTTGCAAGTTACATAGGGTACGTAACCTGAGCATGCCCAGATGAACCAAGTGTGCAACTGCAGGCAGAACCTAAGGGCTCTGAACAAAGAACAGGGATCAAATTAAGAAGCAGACAGCACATGGCATGATCCGTGATCCAGTCAGATGGAGCCCTGTCATAACCCCATGGCATGAACCCGTCAGATCATGCCTCATTACCTTGTGCATATAAAAGCTGCCCCAGCCCCTGGTTTGGGGAGACAATTTGAGCCAGACTCCTGTCTGCCTACTTGGCTGCCTTGTGATAAATTTTTTCTCCACAAAAACTCAGTATCTCAGCGTTTGACATTCTGTTGCACACAGGCAAATGGACCCAGTTCAGTTCGGTAAAAGAAGTATTCCGTTAACCTTAGGTTTTTAAAATGAGAACAAGGCATTTGAAAACCTGATGTATTCTGCATTCAAAAAGAATTGACTATTCAGCTTTTAAAATTTCACATCATATTGGCTATGTCTAAAGCAGTAATAAATTCAATCAGAACTCAGGTAGGCTGTGACTATATGGGGTAGGAATCATTTCCATTTAAATATTAAGTCCTGAAGTCAAGGGGGAAAAATAGTGATCCTGATTGGATGCAATACCCAGTTAAACCAAAGTGTAAACTGTCCCTAAGCAACAGGGTATGAGTATTTTATAGAAAAGAAAACTTATTTTCACAAACAATATAATGTAAAGACAGTAGCAACAGCACCTGTAGTCCCAGCCATTCAGGAGACCGAGGCAGGGCAATTACTTGAACCGAGGAGTTTGAGGCTGCAGTTAGCTATGATCACATTGCACCCCAGCCTGGGCGACAGAGCACGGCCCTGTTTCCAAAGAATAAATAAATAATAAAAAAAAATTTCTCACGTTTTACCTTAGCTGATGGTCACAACAACAGTTTCCTAGTGATTCATATCTGTATTTAATGATGTGGTAATTGAAACTTGGAGAGGTTTAATGTCCTATCCAAGATCACCTGCCTAATAAAGGGCATCGGGTGGGGGTGGGGGATAGAAGTGCTCTAAACCAGGGCTTTGTATTTCATATTTACCGTCTTTCCCATCACCCTCTGGATATCACACAGAATAAAGGTCTGTATATATGTATAACAGATATCATTGTTCTCCAGATTACCAAAAGCTTGATCAATATTAAGCTACTCCCAGTTGGGTTAGCTAATGACCAAACAACTTATCTAGAAAAGTTACCAATACACTGGAAACTACAAACTTTCTCAGTATGTCAAATATTACCTAAAAAGAAAATTAAATGGCAACTCTGCAAAATGAGATGAGTATTGGCACCATTCACAACAAAGACGAGCAAAATCACAAGGTTAAGAAATTTTACTGAGGCACAAAGAAAACTTTCTATGTTTCTTTGTGGTTTATTTTTATTTTTTATGGCTACAAAAATCAATACAAGACTAAGGAAGTTTCATGTGCTTTTGAAAGGTCTCCTAGTTGGTAAATCCTAGGACGGTGAGGGCCACTGAAACTAGAATCGTCCAGTAGAAACCTGTCATACTGCTTTCAGAGAACTCTATTTTCTTTATGGGCCTTTCCCCATGTTTTACCTAGTTAATAAAATCACTGTAAATTTCCTCCTGGAAAGTGTTTGCTGTTGCAATATTTTTGCTAGGTACTCAAATAACTTTTCTTTTTTGAAAAAGATTAAAATGCAGGCAATCCCGTACGAAAGTAACAACAGCTGCTAACATTTACTAAGCACCATTCTAAAACTTGTATATTAACTCATGTACGTCTCCCAACAACCCCATAAAATCATTTTACAGATGAGCAAACTGGACCCTCAAGAAGTTAAGGAATCTGCCCAACACCACAGCACAGTAAATTAATGGAGCCAGGATTCCAATTTATTTTTTTATGATTTCAAAACTGCACTCTTCACAACTTAACCCATTCAATAAGCCAAACGACCCAACTAACATTTTTTTCCTAAGCCAGGTACTATGCTAGGTGAAGGGGATACAGAAAGGAACTTTGATGTGTTAGCACCTGGTGACTTACAGAGACACAGCATTTATGCTTGGCACTGAGTCCTGTTTTAACTAAACCCAGCCTCCATTTCTAAGTCTCTGGCCCCTGGAAGCAGAGGCTTCAGTAGGCTGTGGCAGGGATAGCAGCAGTGGACACATGGGACACCAGGAACTTGCTTTCTTACAGGGGATATCCCCAAATGGTGATTCTCTGCATCAATAATTCTCAAATTGTGGTCCCCCCAGACCAGCAGCATCAACACTGTTTGGGAACTTGCTAGAAATGCCTATGTCGATGTTTCTATGTGAACGTGCTACCTTTCGGCCAGCGAGACATACTGACTTTATAAGTTGGTATCCAATAATTATTTTAAATTCATTCTTACATTATAAATAATATGTTAATAATTAATATATATTAACAATATAAAGCAATAGATAGTAATTGTGTGACTAAATGAAAAGAGCAAAAGAAAAAATGTTTCTTTTTTTCAAAAGTCAAAACACTCAATGTTTTGGTATATTTTCTTATCTTTTTTCTATGTTTAGAAACAACTTTTTACAAAATTATGATCATACTGTATATACTATTCTGAAATTACTTTATTCACTTCTTATATTCTGGATATCTTCTGGTGTCATTAAAAACATTTGGTAAATATCATTTTAATTACTACATACCACTACATAATATGGGTATAGCACAATTAACTTACCATTCCCTATTGCTAGATATTTGGTCTGTTTCCAGATTTTCTGCTATTATGAACAAGCTGTGATGAACATATTTGTGCAAAAATATTTATTCAAATGGTAGTGTACTACCTTGGTATAAATATCTATAAGTGAAAAACACTGAGTTTAAATATTTCCAAACTTACTGGATGTACTATCCAATGCTTATACCAGTAGAATATAAGACTACATGTTGGCTTACTATTTGACAAAAGTTTAAAAAAATTTCTTAATTTTCAGGTTTCGGTTCCTAACAATGTTGAATTTTTTACATATTCACCAGCTATCTCTCTATCTATTTATTTATTTATTTATTTTAGAGACAGGGTCTTGCTCTGTTGCCCAGGTTAGATTACAGAGGCATCATCATAGCTCACTGCAACCTCAAACTCTTAGGCTTCAAGTAGTCCTCCTGCCTCAGCTTCTTGAATAGCTGGGACTACAGATGTGTACCACCACACCCAGGTAATTTTTTATTCTTTGTAGAGACGAGGTCTATGTTGCCCAGGCTGGTCTTAAACTCCTCGCCTCAATCGATCCTCCCACCTTGGCCTCCCAAAGCGCTGAGATTATAGGCATGAGCCACCGTGCCCAGCCTCTACCAGCCATTTACTACGTTTTTGCGCATATGTCATTTGATTTTTACTTTTTAGGTTAAGCCATATGAACTTGCCCTTGTGTAGTTAAAATACAGTTGAAAACCAGAGATTTCATATTGCTGGTAAAGCTTAACCCTCAGAATTCTGAAAATGTACCACTTGCACAATGAAATTCTGAAGTAGTATTATTAATACAATGATAGAATTCTCAGCTTATTTGGGATAAAGGATATACATGAAAAGAAAAAAATACACATCACCAGAGTCAGTATCATCTTGGATTCCACTCATAGCTCTGCCTATTCCTATGACAAATTACTCAATGGGATCATAACGTTTAAAAATTTATATAAAAGGGTGTGGGCCAGGCACAACTGTTCATGCCTGTAATCCCAGTACTTTGCAAGGCCAAGGGGGGAGGATCCCTTGAGGCCAGGAGTTCCAAGACCAGCATGGACAAGATAGAGAGATCCTGTCTCTACAAAAAAATAAATAAATAAAAATTAGAAAAATCAGCTGGTCATGGTGGTATGTACCTTTAGTCCCAGCTACGTGGGAGGCTGAGGTAGGGAATGCTTGAGCCCAGGAGTTCCAGCCTGGGTGACAGAGTGAGATCCAGTCTCTAACTAACTAACTAACTAAATAAATAAATAAATAAAGTGAACAGAAAAGATTGAGCGTGAGAGAGCTAAGCTCCACGCGGCAGTGAGGAGCATCCACATGTCTCTCCATGTGCCTTTTTCTCATTCTTTCTTGGCCAACCACTTTGGCGAAGTCTCGCATGAGAAGGGAGAAGAAACACTTTCCTATCAAAAGTCAGCCTAAATTGACCACTTAGTTAGTACAAGTAAAAATCACGGGGCCCAGGTGAAAAAGTAAGTTGTATAGGGATGTGATTAGAAATGAACAAAATCAAAGAATTCACTTATCAGCTATTAGCTCAATCAACAAAGTTGACTGTACATTGAAAAGCAAGTTAAACACTAGCCAGGCAATATGGTGGGATGGGAAGAGCAGTAAACTTTATCTGTCAGGCAACATGGATGGAGTCTAGCCCTGCCTCTGCCCCCTAAGCTAGTTGTGGGACCTTCACTGAATCAACAGTCAACCTATGCCTCAGTTTACTCTTGTGTAAAAAGAGACAGATTAGAGGGGCTCTAAAGTCTTTTTCCAGTTCTAAATTCTATGAAGACATTGTCAATTGGAGAATACCATAGACAGCATCTTTTCCTTCTATTAATAACTCAGGCAATAATACATTTTTATCAGGGGAGACTCAGAAAATCTTTCCAAGTAGGCTCATAGGCACCCTTAAACTCTCACATATGCTAGAAAATACAAGGCTTTTTATGAGTTTCATGAGTCTGTTTCCAATACTTTAGAAAAAATCATGTTCTGTAAGCTAATTAAATCATTTCATCTGTGTGGCTCTATGCAATTGTTGGGATTTTTCCAAAAATGCTCCTTAGGGTATCTTCTGCTTACACTGTTTTGTTCAAAATTTCAAAGGTAAACATCAGCAGAGAATGCTAATCTCCCTTTAAGACTTCTTAATTAGGGAAGGTTGAAGCCCCAGTAGATTTATTGTTAATACTAAATTCTTAATTTATCGGTTTATTTGCTCTCTTGCTTATCGTCAATAGGCTGAACATATGCTAATTTTGGTGCAGAGTTTTGAATTTGCCATCTTGTTTTTGCCATCAAGTTGTAAAGCTGGGTATTATAGGTCAAATGATGATAAAAGAAAATACAGAAGATGATACATATCTGTTTATTCTGTTAGAATTTTGTTTTCCCAGGCCTTGGAAATAGTTTTGTTACACAGAACCTTTCTGTTGTCTAGATAAAAGGCCCCTTTTAAATCAGCCTGATAGGATATTAAGCATGCTGTGCTACACTGAAAAAGGATTTTTTTACGGAAAGAAGGTTTTATAATATAGTGGAAACAATAGAGGATTGAAGGCCAAAGACCTGTCCTGGCTTTGCTATCAATGCCTTTCCTAAATGAGGCCCAGAATGGTGCAAAACCAGATAGGCAGAAGGGAAGTGGGGATGAGGGGGAGGGGGAGGGGGAGAGGGAACAGGTACCAAGCACTCAGGTGTGTGGTAACATCAGGTGTGGAGATGTGCCCCAGAAGACACTGGGTTCTGAGATTCAAAGGGGACAGTACAGCCCACTCTCCCCGACCCCCTGTTATTCTAAGAACTGACATTCTATTAGGGAAAAATATTAAGATAGTGTATATCCTTCCATATCACATCCCATGAACCAAGACAGTATTTCAAAAGAGTTTCTGTGTTTATTAACAGTATTACACATTATATTCAAATATAGTCACAGTACACAAATACTACACCCAAAGTGCTACTATCTTAGGACTAAACAAAACTGGACACGGTCTTCTGAATTCAGGAATCCAGGGTCTTCTGAATTTCTCTATTACACAAATTTGCTTGGACTCCATAAAATTTGCTGTGTCCCTATCAGGACAGCAGTTTTGCCAGGGCTCTCTGAAGAGAGTAGCCTCATTACACAGAACTGAGCATCACAATAGCGTCCCTAAAAACAGACTTTACCTCCTGGGGGATTTTGATTTGTCCTGACATTTTGCCATTAGCTAGACTGGTGCTGACTTGAAGAGGCAATGATTAATTCTAAGCTGCTTACTGCTCCTTCTCATTTTTTTTCTATATCCCTACGTATTCTTTTCTCACGCCAGATATTACTTCTAGACCTAACTGAAAAGGGGAGTCTCCCACCACCTTCCCCTGGTACTCCTTCCTAAACTCTGACTCCAAAACCTGCTTTCTTGTCCAGAGAAGTTAGAGAAGGATCATGTTAATGGTTATTTTTATTTTTGTTCGGTTGGGGGAATTTTGAATTGCTGGGCTATTTGGGAAATATCTTTAGTGGTACTGTTAGTGACAGTGACCCAGGTAGAAAGCTAGTATAAAATAATTAAATCAAGGCATGGTTTATTCATTGAATTGATGGT